>SNQJ01S0022160.1:42634-67175 GCA_010110895.2 Picea sitchensis | reverse complement strand
TAGGAAAATGCCATTTCTTTTGTCAGGAGAAGTTCTTCTCCCTTCTCTCTTCAGGAACTCAGGCCACTGTGACCCCTCTGAAGGCAACAGATAGGTTTACATCATTAACGATCATAGGGATGACGAAAATAATGTGTAACACTCATGCAAAGGTTTCTCAAGTCATCGCTATGAGCAACAAAAAATGATGAAAAAGATGATGACCCAAAGTATTCAAACTTGCACAAACTGGTAATATCATCAACAATTCCAGTTGCAAGAACATGATTAGGATCTTTTAGATCCTTGATTACAACTTGGTGAGGTGAAAACTCTGCATTTTTACCTTCACCTGAATGAGTGATTTGATATATTGATAGAAGGTTACAAGAAAGACTTGGAACACATAATACATCATTGAAATGGCCATTTTCTACTTGTACTATTCCAGATCCTTCAACACTAAGAGATCTATCATCACCAAAAAATATTTTCTTGGTGTTAGATTCATTTAGAGTAGAAAATATGTCTCTATCCTTAGCCATATGATAAGATGCTCTAGAATCAATAAGCCACTTATCAGAAGTAGAAGTAGAAGGTGTATTGAAGGAGAAACCAAAAGTAGAAAGTGCATGTCCATGAGAAGAAGAAGAAGAAGTAGGATCAATACTGATGTTGTGCTTATTCATCACTGCTTCTAAAGCTTCCATCTTCTTGAAAAATTTGAATTCATCATGACCATCTTTATCACAAAAGTTGCAATGTCTGTTAGTCTTATTATTTTTATATTTTTCTCCTTTGTCTCCATTTGAAGCAAAAGTTGTCTGAGTGGGTTTGGGACCCTTATATTGCTTTTTGTTGTGGCGAGGATGTTGCTTCTTGGGATTATTGGGTTTATCTTTCTGGTGGGAAACTAAGGCTTTCTTGGAGGTACCTTCAGTGTTGATCACTCCAAGTTGTACAAGCTTATTTTCCTCTCTAATCAAATCAGCACAAAAGGAATCAAGAGTGAGCTTTTCACAAGATTTCTCCAGAGCCTCTCTCATGGCATAAAAGGTAGATGAAAACACAGAATATGCACTACCTATCTTAGAAAATATAAGATAGATGCAACGCTCTTCCTCCATTTTATATTACATTCTTCACATAAAATTCTAAGTGTTTTAAACCTAGATAGATAGTCTCCAAGGAAAGAAAAATTGCTTGGACTTAAGGTCAGTACTTAATTTCTAACTATTGTGCTCTAATAATATTGAGTTTACCAAACACAGATTCAATCTTGTCCCAATCTTCTATGGGGTCATCAATTTCTTGGAGGTGGTATCTTAAATCATGAGACATGGACATTCCAATTAGTCCATGTAATCCGGTACAAGCCTTTACTTCTTAATAAATCTTCCACATGAGATTTCCATTGGAAGTAGTTGGTGCTAGTAAGAAAACCATTACTTGTAGAAGACATATTAAATATGCAGATAATATGGATTTAAAAACTAAAATTGATGATCTGTATTGAAAGAGATTGAAAATTTGTGCGGTTTAAAAAAAAATGGCACTGAAAACAGACTTCGGATATGAGAGTTATGCCCTTTAAAAAAAAGGCATAAACGGTAACCAAATGACCATTTGATAGTGTAAGTTGCTTTATGAAGTGACCCACTTTTATAAAGAGAAGTGGGGATCACTTTTACAATGAAGTTACTTTATAACAGAAAAGTTGCATGCAAAATAAATAACTCTAAAATAAAATATTAAAGCTACTTATAGTGATTCACTTTTATACTTGAAGTGAAATACACTTTACAATTTTAGCATGAACTTTTTCAAAAAAGGTAACAAAAGCGAGAATTGAACCCAAAACCTCTTACTTAATAAGGCAAATTTTAACCAAATGGTCTAGAAAAACATATTGTAATGTTAATAAGGAGGATTGTTATTGTTGTTGTTGTTGTTGGAGAGCGTGCTAAAAAAACTCTTTTAACACAAGAAAAAAAAATTCCCTTCTCGATGACAACAAGGGTTAGATCTCGGTTAGCTTATCCAGAAGATGCACCTTTTCCTATTTGTTTCTGATTTTTCGAGATCGCACAGGGCATGGGGCAAAGAGCATACACAGTTATAAAATAGTAGCAACTTGGAAACAAATAATATCAAACCAAAATAAAACCAAAATAAAACTTTGCATAAATTTTAAAAATGCGTATTCAGGCTTTATACCTCCGAATCTGACTGTAATGGTCGTATCTTGGGCAAAGGGAAACCTTTTCGAGTGAAACGAAAAGTGTTCCTAATTGAAAAAAGTGCTATGGACACAATAGAATAGTCCTCTCAGCTCAAAAATGTACATAAATGATAGAAAATGGAGATGACACATCTCGGCTTCACGATCTCGATCTAGAACAGGAGCGGGTCTTCAAACAGGCTCTGATACCATGTTAGACAACAAAGGCATTCCAACATAGGATGAACACCTTCAGTAACCACTCACATAACCAGATCAAAGATCAACACACCGATGTTTTCACATGGTTAAACCCTTATGGGGAAACATCCACGCCCCCAACCAACGTGGCCACTTGGAGAAGTTTATTAATGGAAAGAAAAATATTACAGAGAGATTTTACAAGAGAGTTTCTCACAATCGATCATCAGCAAATGACCCTCCATGCTCTTTAAATAGATATCATGTACCAATCGGGTGTTAAGACACATATCAATGGTCGTTAAGATCGAAGAGAGTATGAACCGTCAGATCACTCTATGTCGGGAACATATCGTGACCATTGGATTTCCTAACTACAAATCCATACTAATGCATACTAAAGAAACACACTTTTACCTAATGAAAAATCAGACCAAGTAGATCTTAACTAAGTCCTAAGTGTCTAAATATCCTAACAATGGTTAACATGTATAATCCTCTCCTTCAAAGATGCACTAACAACTTCTCCTTCCATGTAAAGAAATTGTGGTGTAAGAATGAATTCTTTTGGAAATTCCATTTTTTAGCTGTCTTCAATCTTTGGTACCTGCAAAAATATTTTGATGTGTCTTTTCCATAGCATTCTGTAGGCTTTGATACCATGTAAATGTGTTGAACCCGCACAAAAAATATCTAGCTAGAAAATGGCATACACAGTTTGTAGAGAAAATATGAGAAAAGAGAACAAGAGAGAAAGAATGGAAGAATTATCATTAACCAAATGAATGAATGATAATTTACACATGATATACTCTATATAAATCAACTAATGTGCACTTGAGGAGAAACCAATGTGGCATAGTGGTGGTTGATCCAGATTTTATGAGCAGAATGAAATGACTACAGATTATTAATAGGTGCTTAACACAAACTAATAGAGATACAGTAAAACTGGTTTTCTATTCAATAAGGAAATAAGATGAAACTATAAAATACAGTGGAAACAAGCTTGTTGGAATGGTGACGGCTTATCTCTGAGAAGAGATGTGATGATTGTGCTCATTTGCAAGAAGATGATTACAATGAGGCTCTAAAGGAATTTTTACAATAAACAGGAATGCCAAATACCCTAGACATCCAAAAACCTAACCCTAGGAGATGAAGCACCAACAGTCATGTGGGCCCCGTCTAGGTAAGTTAGTACATCAACTTCCCGGGGTTGTAACTTTTGCATACGATCTCTGTTTTAGGTGTATGATAGCCCATTGGAAAGATATCGTCGAGGAGATTCATTTTCAAGGCTCAATAATTCCTTTCACCATCATTAAGAAGCTTGATCCTGAAAAAAACTTCATTTAGGCCCTCTAAATGGCCTCGGAAGTTAAAATTGCTATAAATAGTAAATTGCCAAAATTGCCAGAAAATTATTTTGAACCAGTTGGAAAAGGTGCATGGCCATCAATATCCACCTAGATCAGTGGTATAGAGTGATTTGGACACACATCGACAGTTACAAGAGTAAAGTTCCACCTAGTCTAGTCTCTCAAGCAATTACGGGAGTTAATTGCCATCTAGTTTGAGTTAACTAGTCTCTCAGTCTTCATTTAACTGACTAAAACATAGTCAAGTGAGGGGGAGATCAAGGAATCATGAGTAATGCGCTAGTTGGTGATAATCCCAAGGACAATTTTCATTAGCTGGTGATGATTCCAATGTTGCATGGTGATGATCCCGATGTGACATCTAGACTCCACTCAACTGATCAAACTAAAGTGTGAACCGAAGAGAATATTCTCTTAGAGGAATATTCTCCCTAGACTATAGAAGAATGAATAATGACTAGTAAACATAGGGAAAACCTTAGGAAAAATAATTCCTAGTTTTGTGTAAAGTATCTCCAACAATGGCATGGAATGGAAAGGCAAGGAAAGGCATGGGATGGCATGGCATGGCAAGGCAACACATGGAATGGAAAGGCATGGCATGGAAATAACACTTCATTGGATGGAAAGGAAATTTGTGATATAAATTTAAGTCATATGTCCCTAGAAAAAAAATGTTTTTATATTTCTTGGGATAATAAATGTTCCTTTTTTTTATGCGTGTTTCATTGCAATCCACATTTTGATTTGAATGTTTCCTTGCATAATGTTATGGAAAGATATATATTTATGGAGATAGCTAGTGAGTGCGTGAATAGGAGAGCGAAAATGGAATTTTGTATGAGATATAATGTATGAGCGCAGTGAGCTTATTTTGTAATGGATGATCTAAATAATAAAACAAGAAGTTGGGCATTGTGGATGTATCCCATCTTGGGTGAGCCACGTTAATCATGGTGTATATTTTTTATGATGTGTTTGGTGTTTTTTTTATTGCATGCATATGATATATGTTTTGTTATTATGAATATGTTGCATGTTATTATGTTTCTGCACACATGATATAAGGAATATTGAATAAATACTAGGTAGAATGGTTGCAATAACTGCCTCCCATCCATTCATCACTGTGGAAATATAGCTCATGCATTTCCCATAGATACCTCGGGTGACAGTTCGCTTTCTTGTAGGTGATGCCGAAAAAGTTGATATCAGATGGTTTTTTTGGTAAATTCACATTGAACCCTAGGTCTTCTCACTATGTGACAACAAATGGTTCTATTTTTGGGCTCGAGATATGAAATTGAAGGGAATGTGAAGGAAAACTAAGGAATAAATATGACAGTGGTTAGAGATGAAGGAGCATGAGGTTTCCAAATCTTAGAACAAGAACCCGTGGATCAACTCAAAGCAATGGTTACAGAGGTACATATTTACAGACTTACATGAGTTTTTCTTTATTTATTTCTCGATAGTTTTGGTTGAGTGGTTACAGAGGTTAGTTGAAAGAAATGAAACATTGTGCTTTGTTTTTCTAAGGAGTTGAACCCTTGATTTGATCCAACAAGTTAATACTGTAAGTAATCATATCTTGCACGTAGTTTATTTCTGGCTAGATAGTATTGGGGGGTTATATTACTAAGTTTTCTATAGAGTGTACCCAGTCATATAGTGCTACTGAAAAGGAGTTATTTAAGGGTCCACATGGAAGATATTTGAAATCATTGTCTACTTGGGTCAAGATTTTTTTGTGTGATAATGGGGTTATGAAGTTGGAATCTAATAACCCTAGTAGCTAGGTTCCTTCACACACACATCGGTCTAACCATGGGATGGTCTGAGAGCATGGAGGAGAGGGATGCAGGAAAGAATAAATAAGGAACTGATGGTCTAAGAATGTCAGGAAAAGAAGAAGGTGTGATAGAGGAAGAGATTGGAGTGTTGCATAGTAGAAAAATATTTTGGTACAACGAGAAGAGGATTGTGGTTGATAGAGAAGGGAAGCACAATGAGTTTGAGGAAAGGGACATTGGCGTAGTGCTCTAGATCAAAGGAATATTGTGCACAGAAAGGAACGATAATGAAAAGGACCGCCATCGCATTCTAACAGAAGGAGATCCATTACACCCGAGTAGCCCTACTCGGGCCAGACTCTACGTCGAACCCATGACCCCGTGTGTGTCTTCGAAGTCTGAGGTAAGAACTGAATATTTCTCATGAACACTTGTAGTTAGTGAAGGAATAAAGGATAAAATTAAAGGTAGTCAGAGAAGTGGAAGTATTAAGACAATCCATATTTAGTTAGCAACACTAAGGAATAATACTACACAGTACACAATGGTGGGGGTAGACCCCACTTTGAGAATGCCTATCTTCCACAGAGTAGGGATAGAAGATCTGGAACAACACTTATTTTTTTGTGAAGAAATATAGACTATGAAGCAGTTCTAGGATGACGATACGAAAATCGTGCAGTTAGTGACAAAATTCAAAGACCGTGCACTACTCTGGTATATGAAGTATCACTTCATTGCACCTGCCGGACAATACATAACATTGGAAGACATCAGGAAGGCCATGTTAAACGAGCTCCAGAAATCGAAGTTTGAGCCATAGTGTATTATGAACTAAAATAGATCAATCAATTGTAGAATGAATCAATATGGGATTTTTATTAGAGATTCAATATATTGATGGATCGATTGACCTTCCAGATTCCAGACGAGAAACATAGGGAATGGTTCATTATGGGATTGCTACCACATATGCGTTCTCCATTGATGCAACATAATACTATGTCGCAGAGAGAATAACTAGAGTTCACCATTAATTTGGAATCATTCCCTATAGGATAGAATGGCATAGGGATGGCTCGGGTTCATTCGCAGTTAGCAACATTGACAATTCAGTTGCAGGAGCTTGCTAAGGGGAAGGAAAACTGAAAATAATTTTGGCGTGTCACATACAAAAAGGAAGGTCATTATAAGAATGAATGTCCATCCTTTGCAGATTATTTGGCTATAGGAGCTATGAATCCCTTGGCCAAAGGAGGAGGGTTATGGTGTGATATATGAAAAATGATGGGTCATCACCCAACTTCTTGTCCTTTGATGCATAAGTATCAAATAAATGACATAAACTTATTTTTTAATTTTTGTAAGTCCATGGGACACGAAGAAAATAATTGTTTCACACTTGATTTAATGACATAATGCACCTCGGATGCATAAAGAGTTCAAGGGGAAGACAGATCAGAAGGAGGGTGTTGGAAGATTGGTTGTTGTCATTGATGTCAACCCTAGTCATTGGTTTTGGACCCCAATATTGATGAAGGTATTTGGACATGAAGGATAGTGCACATGCATATACAACACCCATGAATGGATAGTATACATCATGTTGTTTCCGATGGTAGGTGACACATCACGTGGATCATCATGGTTGAGGAGAAATGAATTTTTGAAGATGAAAAAGTGAATTGAATAAGGAAGTATAGGTCGGTCATGAAGATAATTAAAGAAAATAATTACAAAATAATAAAGTGTTAGGTCAGCCCTAATGTTAAAAGGAAGTGACATAAAGGGTATAAATACATCTCATTAAACATTCACTTTTCAATACACACAAGTTTTTTAATGAACAAGGAGATATAATTCGAATTTCAGAGGAAATATGAAGTAAATAAGACCGAATTTCAAGGGAGGATGAAGTCTTTTGGTGATGTGTTCTAAGGTATGTTATTTATAGGTCATATTACCATTTTCTCTATAACTCTTTTTCTATAATGATTCATATGGTGAAATGTTTATTCTATTTATAATACATATCTAGGTACCTGTGGTAAAAATTCCAGCTCTTTATTCGCTATAATTTTGGAGATACACTATGCGGAAGATAGGGTTTTTGACTAGTCCTAAAGATAGTCATAAACATGTGTTCCAGGTAAAACAATCATAACGTATTCATAGAGAATCCAAATGTAGTGAGACCAATTTAATTGGAAATAGTCCGGGCTGTAGTTTGTTGTGTATGAATTTCAGAATCTTATTTTAAATATTGAGCGCGGGGCATGTTGTACAAGTTTGATCTCCTGAATAAACCAAAATTGAATAAGGTCTACCATTTTCTCTATAACTCCTTTTCTCGGAGGATTCAAGGAGTGAAACTTGGAGGAGTTTCAGAGAATACATTGAGTTATATTATCTACAGGATCAGAGTATTCTAAGAAGTGAAGAATTGCAGAAGTTGAAGAAGTCTCAGCAAGCATTATCAGGTTCTATGTGATGATTGGTTGATGGTGATGATTTAATGTAAATTTTTATTATCTCTCATATATTATTGGGTGGAAGGAAGGGGAAAGGATGGAGAGGTCAACCCTCTCTTGATATTGGAGGATTGTATCTTCCTTTTGGAGGTTTATCCCTCCCTTTATATTTGGAAGTTGTATTCCTTTGAGGTTTATCCCTCCCTTTATATTTGAAGTTGTAGCTACCTTGAAGTCATTACTTCCATTGAACAATAACTATTGGTTATTTCTCATATATTGTGCATGGTGTATTGTGGTGTATTGGTGTAAATATTCTACTATTGTTCATTTCTCATTGTATATAATTGAATATATAATCTCATTGAAGTATAAGTTGAAAAATTTTCCAAATTTTACTTGATACTGATTCACCCCCCTCTCAGTATCAACAATTGGTATCAGAGCAAGTTGCCTTCATAACAGTTTAACCATTGGAAGGAAAATCCAGAGAAAAGATGGATGGCCATGAGCACATTTCAAATGGGATTCAAATATTTGATGGAATAAATTATTCATACTGGAGTGATAGAGTGAAAACTTACCTAACAACTTTGGGAGTAGACATTTGGTACTCAGTTTTAAATGGCTATGTAATCCCAAAAAATACTCCAACTGATCCAAATGAGAAGGATCTTATTAATTGTAATTCAAAAGTCAGGCATGTTATTCTAGGAGCATTGGCACCAACCATTGCTAGAAAAGTGATGGGCTTCAACAATGCTAAAGAGGTATGGGACAAACTCAAGAGTATCCATGAAGGTGATCCAAAAGTTAAGCAAGTCAAGCTTCAATGACATAGAGAAGAATTTGAAAATTTGAAGATGGATGAAAAGGAAGATATTGCAACCTATTTTCTTAGAGTTGATGAAGTTTTTAATTCTATCAGAGGATTAGGTGAAGATCTCAATGAATCCTTGGTTGTACAAAAAGTGTTGATATCACTTCTCTTGAAGTATGATGCTAAGGTCTCCGCCATTGAAGAAAGTAGGGACTTGACTAAAATGACAATGGATGAATTACATGGGTCTCTTATAGCATATGAAATGAGAACAGGTACAGAAAGTGACCAACCAAACAATGAAGAAATCTTTAAAGCCATAAAGAAGAAAAAAGACAAGGATAACAATCTTGATGAAGAAATAACAAATTTTGTAAGAAGGTTCCAGAAGGGAAGTGGAAGATACAAAGGCAAGTCTCCTCTAAAATTATTTAACTGTGGTATAATAGGACATATTGTTGAAAACTTCTACTATAAAAAGAAAAGTCTCAACAATAAAAAGAGATTCTACTCCAAGGATGATGACATCTCCTTAGATGAGAGTGATGAAGAAGATAATGATGGAGGAGAATTCCTCTTCATAACCGAAGAAACCAAAGATGATGATCACAAGATTTCTAAAGAAGAAAAAATTATTTTTGAAGAAGATTCAGATGAAGAAACCAACCTTGATTCCTTTTGGGGATACAAAGACAATGGAGAGAGTGAACAAGAAGATGAGAATATTTAAAAGTTGAAGCATGTTGAAACTGAAAATAGCAAGCTTAGAAACACAAAATAATACTAAAAGGTGAATTGAGTAGTTGTGAAGAAGAGAATTACAAGCTTGAAAAGACCATGGATAGATTGAAGGAACAATTAGAATATTATGAGAAATTGAAAGAAGAATTAGATCACACAAAAGTGGAGCTATTATTGACAATAGAAAAGTTGAAGAAATTCGAAAAAATCACTGAAAAATTAGATGAGATCCTTAGGAGTCAAATATCTCCAAATGACAAGACAGTACTAGGATACAATGATAGTTTGAAGACAACAAAAAAAGAGAAGGAAGATGAAAATGATGAAACCAACACTCCAGAACAAGTTGAACAACAAGATAGAAGCCTATAATTCAGAAGGGATGAGACATCAAGAAGATCCTCTCCCATCAGGTATGAAAGAAATCACTATGAAGGAAACTATAGAAGAATATATCATGAACCCAGATCGACCACACCACAAAGAAGATCACTTACTCCCAGGTATCAAAATTTCTTTCTTGGACATTGTTATACTTGTGGAAATTTTGGACACAAGTAAATCGATTGTAGAATCAATGAAAGGAATAACTACACAAGCTACATGAATGGTGCAAACAGTAGATATAGAAATGTTTGTAGACCTGTTAACAAAAATTATAATCCACTTGACCCATTAATGGATCAAAATATTGTATTTTACAAGTGCAATACTCTTGGTCACAAAGCAATATATTCCAGAGAGATGAAGAAATATAATCGTATGCAAAATGTACCTATACCAACTACAACATGGAAAAGGAAAGAAATTACACACAATGAAAATTGTCGAATAACATTAGTTGATAACGAATACAAAGAATAAGATGAATGGTTCAGAGACAGTGGGTGCTCATCTCATATGACCAGAGATCAAAGAAATTTTTCCATCTTGAAGAAAAAGGGTGGAAATGTTGCATTTGGAGATGACGCATCTACCAAAATACTTGGAAAAGGAACTGTAAAGATTGGAAGTGAAAATGTAAAAGCAGAAAAAGTCCTATTGGTTGAATATTTGAAGCATAATCTCCTCAGTGTCAACAAAATATGTGATCAAGGATACACTCTTACGTTTGACTCCATAAAATGTAAAATCAGAGAAAATAACTCAGGAAGATTGGTTGCAACTGCAACAAGAATACCGAACAATATATACATTCTATACATGAATAAGAGAGAGAAGACATAAGCCAAAAAATAGGATTCCAAGGAATAAAAAGTCCCAAAGACCCAAAATAAGGATGAAGTATTATTGAGTGTCACATGATCAAGGGAAGTAGCCCCAAATAAGAAGGACACCTTATGCCATTGAACTCACGGGGAGAAACTCCACCCTTTTCCATTGATTTCAAAGGGGGAGATAAATTGGGATCATGATGACAGGGGGAGCATGAGTGTTTCCATCAATGACAAAAGGGGATATTATTGGAAGATTGGTTGTTGTCATTGATGTCAACATTAGTCATTGGTTTGGGACCCCAATATTGATGAAGGTATTTGGACATGAAGGACAATGCATATGAAAATACAACACCCATGAATGGATAATATACATCATGTTGTTTCTAGTGGTAGGTGGCACGCCACATGGATCCTCATGGTTGAGGAGAAATTAATTTTTGAATATGACAAAGTGAATTGAATAAGGAAGTACAAGTCAGCCACGAAGATAATTAAAGAAAAGAATTGCAAAATAAGAAAGTTTCAGGTCGACCCTAATGTTAAAAGGAAGTGACATAAAGGGTATAAATACATCTCATTAAACATTCATTTTTCAAGACACACAAGTTTAATAATGAACAAGGAGATAAAAGTCAAATTTCAGAGGAAATATGAAGTAAAGAAGGTCGAATTTCAAGGGAGGATGAAGTCTTTTGGTGGTGTTCCAAGGTATGTTATTTACATGTCATCTTACCATTTTCGATATAATTTTGTTTCTAGAACGATTCATATGGTAAAATTTTTATTCTATTGATAATACATATCTAGGTACCTATGATAAAAATTTAATCTCTTTATTCGCTATTATTTTGGAGATACACTCTATGGAAGATAATGTTTTTGACTAGTCCTGAAGCTAGTCATAAAAAGGTGTTCTGGGTAAAATAGTAATAACGTCTTCATAGAGAATCCAAATGAAGTGAGACCAATTTCATTGGAAATAGTACGGGCTATATTTTCTTGTGTACGAATTTCAGAATCTTATGTTAAATATTGAGTGGAGCATGCTTTACAAGTTTGATCTCCTGAATAAACCAAAATTGAACAAGGTCTACCATTTTCTCTATAAATCCTTTTTTGGGAGTATTCAAGGAGTGAAACTTGGAGGAGTTTAATAGAATACATTGAGTTATATTATCTATAGGATCAGAGTATTCTAATAAGTGAATAATTGGATAAGTTGAAGAAGTCTCAGGAAGCATTATCAGGTTCTATGTGATGGTTGGTTGATGGTGATGATTTAATGTAAAGTTTTATTATTTCTCATATATTCTTGGGTGGAAGGAAGGGGAAAGGATGGAGAGGTCAACCCTCTCTTGATATTGGAGGATTGTACCTTCCTTTTGGAGGTTTATCCCTCCCTTTATATTTGGAAGTTGTAGCTACCTTTGGAAGTCATTACTTCCCTTGAACAATAACTATTGGTTATTTCTCATATATTGTGCATGGTGTATTGTGGTGTATTGGTGTAAATCTTATACTATTGTTCATTTCTCATTGGATATAATTGAATATATAATCTGGTTGAAGTATAAGTTGAAATTTTTTCCAAATTGTACTTGATATTGATTCACCCCCCTCTTAGTATCAACAAAGGGGTACTGCAATATAAAAATCTGAGGGGTTATAATAAAGGAGGAAGAGGAGGAATCATAGGATGGGGAAGAGGAGGATTCAATAGACGAAGAGGATCGATTATCTGCTATAATTGTAACCAACCTGGGCATTTGGAATAAGCTTGTCAGAACCATTGAACGAAGTGCACATACTGTAGAAAACGAGATCATGCGATGGAATATTATCTGAAGTTGATCGAAGTGGCAAGAAAAAAATAACTAGAATTTGCATATGATAGCATTGGAACATTGCGACGATCGATCAAAGGTAGCAACAGTTACATGTGAAGGAGAAAAAACAAGAGTTTATGTGACAGAACAAGGAAATTGGACCAACTAATGGGTCAAGAGAGCAGTAAAACCTCCTTTGACATTTGACCATGGGTAAGAGAGAGACACATATAAGAAATAAAGGTAGAGATTCTAGAAATAGAATGGGGAACATCTATTGCACCACATGTTTATGACATGCCTCCAACCTATGACCACTTGATTACAAAAAGGCCAGTTGAAAAGGCAAGTACTCTGAAGAGTTTCTTAAAGAATTTTTTGGAACTAATAAAGGATGAAACTGCATTAAACGTGCTACGTAGGATGATCAACCAGTGTGTGAAAGACAAAGAAGAACCTATTCCAAAATGAGCAATTAACCAAGTACAACGCAAGAAAAGGATGAATAGGGAATTTCGACTTAATTCATAGATAGGAGACTATGATATGGATAACATCATCTTGAATATGAGATCTAATGTGAACGTCCTTCCAAAGTAGACATGGTAAATGATGGGAAAACTAAATTTGATCTGGTCACCTATTCAGTTGACGCTAGAAAATCATCACAAGATTGTTCTGATTGGAATACTGACATGGGTGAATGTTAATATCGATGGAGTGCACAACATAGTAGACTTTGAAGTAATCGATATAATGGATGATAGTAAACCTTATCCAATGTTACTTGGACTCAATTGGGATTTTGATAATCAGACGATTATTGATCTAAAAAAGAGACAAATTATCTTTGAAGTAGGAGACTTGAGAGTTACTGCACCATTGGATCCAAAAAAAGGAAGAAAATATGTGGAACTGACAAGGAGAAAAGAACTCGATAACCTTTATGATGTGACTGCGTAGATGGATGACTATGTTAATCCTATTGTTGAGGGTGTACTCAATTGGTGAAGTATCAACTCTTGCGCGTCGGATTCAAAAGAATCTCTGGAACATTGGCAATAGAGGTTACATGAAGTATCTACAAGGATATGTTCTCATATTACCTTCACATTTTTCTAGATTGGAGCTGAGGTACGTGATCCCCCGAAGCATGATGGACTAACAAATATATATTCATTTGTAAAATAATTTGAATTGCAGATATCAGAAAAACAAAGATTGCTAGCTTTAGATATCATGTTGAAAGAACCCCTGCAACGTGGTGGGTTGCACACGGATAGAAAAGATAATTGGCAGTAATGCAAAAAGATGCTACAAATCAAGTTCAAAATAGAAACCAAATATATTGCGTGGAAGTATATTGGGTTGAGTTTTCCTACAAATCATCTTACACGGTGCACCATGATATGGATCTCAATACCTAAGTAGGAATGAATGCACTTATTTGTACATGCTCTAGATACGATCCCAAAGAACTAGTATATAGAATTGGAAGTATGCAAGGGAACAAAAAAATGGGAATATTTGACTCGCAACTTCAAGGTAACTTTCAATTTCGAAGATGATTCTCCTTCAGTCGACAGAACTTTGCAGATTAAAAAAAAAAAGATCTTTACATCAGAAGAATCGACGAGAACAATACCCATATGTAGTGTGACCAGATCTTCTACAATTGTTCAAGAGGTTTTGGAATGATATAACATTGTTGGAGAAGTCCAGGAGGATGAATACCCGAGAAATATGCAAGTGACTGAAATTGAAGGAGAGCATGCAATAGATGGTCCCAAGCTCGAATCTGGCATGTATGTAAAGCTATTGAAAATTCCCAAGGTGAATATTGTTACGAAGGATAATCCCAAGTTCACACACATTGGAGATTACTGGAATGAATAAATTTTCAAGAACATTATTGATTTACTACATGAATACCAAGACCTATTCCCAACTACATTTTATAAATGAAAGGGATTTCTAGGGAGCTAGGGGAGATGAGGTTCACATTGAAGTCGGATGCCAAGCTAGTGAAGCATAGATTGTATCAATTGAACCCATTTTACAAGCAGAAAGTGAAAGAAAAAATAGATAGGATGTTGGAAGCGAGTATTAGTGAACTTGTCGCAGAATCAGAATGGATCAGTTTGATTATGTCTCAAGACAAGAAAACGGGTGGAATCATAATTTGTGTGGATCAGTGTAAATTGAATGATGCTTTCTTACATGACCCATTAACTCCTACCCCATTTACAGATGAAGTTTTGGAGAATGTAGGAGGACATGAAGCTTACTCCTTTACTGATGGATTATCTGGGTATCACCAGATTAAGATTGTGCAGGAGGATAGGAATAAGACAACATTTGTGACAGAATGGGGATGTTATCAGTATATAGTCATTCCTTTTGGATTGAAAAATGCGCCAACAATATTTTCTCGATTTGTTGTTGGGGTTTTTAGACAATTTATTCATAAATTCCTAGAAGTATATTTGGATGATTGAACAGTGTTCAGTTTGTTGAAGAACCATATTGAAATTATGCGCTTGATGTTGGACACATGTAGGAAGTTCCATATTTCCTTGAATTTGAAGAAGTGTATTTTCCGCACACCATTTAGTATCTTGTTGGGTCATGTAGTATGTAAACAAGGACTTTTGATTAATCATGCGAAGATTATTGTTATTTTTTATATGCCACCACATACATCAGTGCGACAAATGCGAGCAATATTGGGTCATACGGGGTACTACAAATTTTTTATTAGGGGATACATGCAGATCACAACTCCGCTAGAAAATTTGTTGAAGGAGGTCAAGTATCAATGGAATGCAGAATGCCAACAAAGTTTGGATACCTTGAAGAAGAAACTGGTTACTATGCCAATTTTAGTATTTCCAGATTGGAAGAAGGAATTCCATGTCCATGTAGATCCATCATTTATAGCGTTAGGCAAATTTCTAGCTCAATTAGGGGAACGAGGTTTCGATCATCCCATTGAATTTTCCAGTAGAAATTTGTCGACTACTAAAACAAAATTACACTACTACAAAGCGTGAAGGACTGACAATGGTGTATGCACTATAGAAGTTTAGGAATTATTTGTTGGGATCACACTTTAAGATGTACACGAATCATTCTGCGCTGAGATATTTAGTCAATAATCCAGTGTTGGGGGGAAATATATGCATATGACTATTATTATTTCAGGAGTATGATTTTAGAGTGAATGTGAAACCAGGAAAATTGAATACAAGATCTCACCATTTGTTGCGTATAGTAATAGGGGAAGATGTAGGAAATGTGGATGACAGTATACCAGATGTGCACTTGTTCGCAGTATAGATGGTCGATGATTAATTTGCAGATATTATCCAGTTCTTGAGCATAGGAGTAGCTCCACCCAACTTTACAATTGTGCAGAAGAAACAGTTAGTAGTAAAGGCATCAAATTATCATCTTATAGCGGGGAATTTGTATAAGTTAGGCACAAGTGGTATTCTTCGGCGATGAATATTACAACATGAGAGGCCTATAATATTATCATAGGCACATGAAGGAATTGTGAAAGACCAATATGCAGGGAAAGCGATGACTCATAAAATTTTGAGACAAGACTTTGGTCTCCCACCCATCATAAGAATGCTAAGGAGTTCTTTCAGACCTGTGGTGTCTTTTAGTGAGTTCAAAAACCATATAGAAGAGATGATATTCCTTAATACTACAAGTCACACTACATAATTTTGATAAATGGGAAGTTGATTTCATTGGACCAATCAACCCACCAAAGAAAAGTTCAGGAGAAAGATATATAATCACTGCGACATATTACTTGACTTGATGGGCTGAAGCATAACCCATCAGAGATTGTAGCTCAAAAACAGTTGTGTGATTTCTATTTGAGAATGTTGTTACAAGGTTTGGATGTTTGAGAATCCTTATGAGTGATCAGGGGACCCAATTTTTCAATAATATGATTTCTTCTTTGACCGAATAATTTCATATTTATCACCAGAAAAGAACACCTTATCACCCCTAGGAGAACGGAACAACGGAACCATTTAACAAGATCCTAGAGCATGCGTTGATGAAAAAATGTAATGTAAATCAATATGACTAGGACCTAAGGATTCCTGCAGTACTATGGGAATATCGGACCACATGTAATAAGTTGGCAGGATAGACACCATTCCAATCAATATACAATCAAGAAGAAAGTATTCCCATGGAGTTCTTTGTGTCAAGTCTACACATTGTCGTGTTGACAGAGCTCATGGATTCTGGCACAGTAGAGAAACGAATGTCAGAGTTAGTGGAACTGGAGGAAGACCACTTCATCACAAGTTCAAAAACCACGTGAAAAGGCATGGCATGAAAAACATATTAAACAGAAGAAGTTCCATATGGGAGACCTAGTTTTTATCTATGCCAACAAATTTTTTCAACACCCTGGAAAGTTCCAAATGCATTGGTTGGGTTAGTATGTGATAATATTTATGAAAAAGGTAGGTGGTGTTCATTTGAATAACTTGAATGGGGAAATCGTGGAAGGAATGGTCAATGATATTCGAATGAAACTATATAGGGACAATTGTCCTTCTGTGCACTAGCCTGAGTGCGCAGTTCGTGTACTATGGTATATGTATTATACTAGAAAAAAAAGGTTTGAAGAGACAAGAGGCTTGAAGTTATGAATCGAGCATTGTTCAAAGAGTCAAATTAGAAAAAGGTGATGAACAAGAAAATGTCATGTAAATGAAGAAAGAAATATGAAAGTGTGCAGGAAGGAGAATTGAATTACGCACAGAAAGGAGAATTGAATTGTGCATAAAAAGAGCTAGGATAAAGATCTGCACAGATGTCGGGAAAACATTAAAGAGAAAACATGATGACGAGATGATAGAGACACATTATCATAAATGAAAAATGACAATGATATTTTGACAGGCTAGAAAATATAGACCACAATCCACTGAAAAATACAAAATTAATGCAGGATCCGGACAAGAACTGAATGCAAATAAATCAGATTGGACTGTGAATTTTGGCATGAAGAGGAATGAAAAAGATGAAAAAAACTTATAAAAGTAGATGAGGGAAGACGAGAAAGGTTCATAGTTGTTTGAACATTCAAAGAGAACAAAGAGCCAAGTGAGTTGCAGATAGAGCATAATCATAGAAATCCATGGCACCACCAAAGGCATAAGCATATGCATCACAGATGAAAAAATGTGTACTAAGAAAGCATGAGTACTTGTACACGAAGAAACCCATAGAGAATTGGCATCAAATACATTAAAATTTCCAAGATCATATGTGTCTCCTAGGAAGCCAACAACAAACCCAGTTAGACTTCCCAATTAGGAGCCGAAGTATGACCTCGTTGCACTGATGATTCCACCTAGGGTTAGCATTCAAGGAGACATGTTAGGTGTAGTATGAAGTCTATGATTTTCAGACCACAATCTTGTAGACCTGAAGAAATTCCCAGAGTTGGCACCACAAAAATATATGCACATAGGGCTTAGCCTAAACTCACTTGAAATCATAGTCGAGTCACAGGAGTGGGAAACATGATTGCAACGAACATGCATATTGAAATTGTTGGAGATCCCACTCTTTGGAAGAAGCACAAAAATTAACATATGCATTAAGTTACTATTGAGTTTCATCCATGGAGGTTTCCTCTGGTTGGATAGGCCAGTGTCGATTGACACCCAACTTATTGCGCAAATTACAAGATTGTCGTCAGTAGGGGAAGACCCACTACCTTTGTTCACATATAAGACTCAAGAGAAATAATTAGTGGAAAGTATGAGGGACAAATACGACACACACAGAGGAGCGCATGGATTGGATGTTGCAAGCATTAACGATGATATTTTCATATTTGCAATGCATGTGTTGGATTGAAATTTAATCAGAAAATGTCACAGAGACTAAGTGCCAGCAAGAGTAATAGCAACAACATAAAAGTGTGTGGTAGGTGATGCAGGATCATCTTCATCAACGCTCAAAGAGGCCAAGTGGAGGACAACTCAACACCCAGGGTGCATATTCAAACTTATTTGGATTTCAAAGAGAGTGCATCATTTTGATATTTTGAAAACATTGTAATTAAAAACCTTTTAATGTTTGGAGGCTTGATCCATTGTATGAGATCACATAAAATTGTAATTTCTTTAATGCAGATAGGATTGTACAAATATTGAGCATCAACCTATATTTGGATTGTAAATGTCATTTAATTGTAATAAGGATTAGTAGGTGAATGTTTTAATTATGATATGATAACACTTAGATAGGTTGGATGGAAGGATCGAGAAGCCCCTCATGTATAAATATATGTATTGTATGCCCAAATGAGGTTGTTGAAGGTTGCTGACGATTATTGTATTTTGTTGTTGAGATTGTTATTTTTGTTGATCAATTGTTGATAGAAGAGTTGTAGAGAGATTTTGCAGAAAACCTTGTATATGTTTTCCTAAATGAATGCAATAAAGGAGAATTACTTTCATATATCTACACATGTTTTCCTTTAAGTAACTGGGTAATGTTGTGTTATTTTCTTTATGTGTTTTATACACCTTACGTGTGAATTTCATGGTTAGATGTTTGGACCTGTGATGTTATACAAGTTTCAATTGTTTCTCTTCTGAAACCCTGGTGCAAGGAGTGCACAGTGCCACACAAGGACTGTGAAGGCAGAGTTGTTGTCCGAATCAGTAGCTCAGAAGAGATAGCATGAAGTTTTGATGAGTGAGTGCAAGGAGTGCACGTATACTCAGTGGAGTATAGAAGCTCAAGAAGACATGTGCAAGGCATGCATCGAGCCAACACTTAGACAAGTGTTGAAAAAGTCTCAGGGAAGACAAGCGCAAGGAGTGCACAGGAGGATTTTATAAGAACCTTCAAGTCTGAAGTATTTTGAAGTTTCATATAAGCACAAGGAGTGCATCGGGAATTCAAATCATTTCAAGAGATAAAGATTGGGAGAAATAGCGGGAAAAATTCCTCGGAGAGAGGATTTTATCTTGTTTGAAGGATGAGAGGACAAGATCCGTTCGAGAGAATCCAAGATCCTTTGTGACCGTCAAATCTGGAGAAGGTGCGTAGGTTTTTAACCCTTGAAGTATTTTAGAATTCACAAGTTCAGATATTTTTCATGCTTAGGTGAAAAGGAGACAAGTTCTTGAAGTTCTGAAGCCCAGAGTTGATCCGGGTCATTCAGTAGTGAGAACACGTGGACCGTGGATCATGCCTCCTAGTTACTTCAGAGTTCGGTGATCTAGAGAGTTGGGTGCATTAACCTCTCAGAACTCTCGAAGGCCATAGTCTCGGAGAGGATCACAATTGTTGGTTGCCAGAGAGGTGTACACCTTCGATTGAGCCCCTTCGCGAGTTCGCCAATTCGACACTCTAGAGAATTTGAGGTATCGGGTGGTGAAAATCTCTGAAGATCGGAGCATGGAGTAGACAGATACCATTGATCTGAGGTAAGTATTAACCATCCGATCTATTAGTTCAGAGTTCAACACTCTGGGAGTATGGCATGTTGGAGTGGGTAAAATCCCTAAATCTCGAAACCTCGAATATTGTGTGAGACATAGATCTAGGTGTTCATTGAGAACCGTTGATCTCTGTCATAGTTTGTTTATTCACCAATTTGGCATTCGATAGGATTGTTGGTTGTAGTTGTTGAAATTCCTGAAGCCCGGAGCTCTAAAGTGGCAGAGTTCCTGTGGGTTAAAGAGCTTATCCCACAGATTTGGCCCAAGGTCATGTGGAAGACTCTGTTGGAGTATTAGGACCCTCGCGAACTTGATTTTACATGCGGGGAAAAGGAAAAAGTCTTATGGTATACAGTTTTGATGGTTTAGAGAGGACTCGAGAGCTAATTCATCTCCCTTATAAGAACGATCCTAAACTGGGAGGTTGTGTGAGCCCTAGGAGGTGGTGGGGGTTTGTGTCAAGTGGTATCAGAGTAGAGACAGAGACCATTGATCTGAGGTAAGTATTAATCATCCGATCTGTTGGTTCGAAGTTCAACACTTCGGGAGTATGGTGTGTTAGAGTGGGTAAAATACCCGAAGCCTAGAACCCAAAAGACTATGTGAGCCATAGATCTAGGTGCTTATTGAGAACCATTGATCTATGTCATAGTTTAGTTATTCGCCAATTCAACATTCAGGAGGATTTTTGGTTGTAGTTGTTAGAACACCTGAAGCCCGAAGCTCCAAAGTAGTGTAGTTTTTGCAAGTTAAAGAGATTAGTGCATGGATTTGGCTCGAGGTCATGTGGAAGACTCTGTTGGAGTATTAGGACCCTCGCAAAATTGATTTTACGTGCAGGAAAAAGGAAAAAGGCATGTGGTATACATTTTTGAGGGTTCATAGAGGACCAGAGAGCTCATTCAGCTCCCTTGTAAGAACGATCCTAGACCAAGAGATCACGTGCGCCCTAGAAGGTGGTGCGAGTTTGCATCAATAGGAGTGTAGATGAACTGGGTGATTTTTGTTGTCTCCTGAACAATCCGAATATCCTTCACCAAAGGTTTCCATGCATTGAATAAAACTTGGTCCTTCAACATCCTTTTTCTGGAAAATAATGGCAGTGTGTTAGGGGGATCCGTATATAGTACCTACCAATCAATGACCTTATAAAAAACATCAATTTCCTTTTGGTATTGATCCCTGATCTCATCCATTTGATCCTCTAGTATTAATTGATCATCTCTGTCAATCTGTATATCGTTGAGAAAGTATAATAATTCATTTTGTTCTGATTTCAATTTATCATTGAGCTCCACTGCTTATGCCCTTATAACTTCTAAAGCAAGAGTTGTTGTTTTGTTCTCGTATAGATCCTTTTCAAGCCTTTCCTTTCCCTATTATAATCCCAAAATATGGTAACTTGAATCTCAATGAACCTCTTGGATTCAATTTGCTATGTTTGTAACTTGGATACCTCTTGAGCATGCTTAGTCTTGATTTGTTCTATTTCTTCAGAGATATTGTTTTTGATAGACTCCAGCTCTTTATTGTGCATATCTCATTCTAAATGTACTTTCTTCTAAATTTCTTCATTTCTCTTGTTCCTCTGGGTTTTCAAAACCTTGTTTAACTCTATGTGAATATTCTCAGGCATTCTTGGTTATCCCTTGAAACTCCAAAGTGAGTTCATCTCTTGTAGCTTGCACGACTTTTTCAAGCTCTTCCTTGTGGAGTTTGTATTTCTCTCCAATTTCTTTGAGGACTTATGTGGAAATATTAGCTTTTTGTATGTCCAACTCCCTTTCCATCTCAAGAATTTTATTTCTTTCATTGCACAATGTTGTGGCAACTTCAAGAACAAAAGATGCATTTGCTCCTGCAAATGAATGAAGAGAAGAAGTTGTGTGTATAATGTTTTCTTCTGGATCAAGCCTTGATTTACACTAAATAACTCTCCCTGTGGATGGTTAAGTGTTGGTCAAGTCTCCTCTCTTCCTTTTATTTGACCTTTTCTCAATTCTCTTATTTTTATCACTTTAGTAGTAATCACCTAGAGCTACAACATCACCATCAAAATTTAGTACTTGTGAAGAAAATGTTGAATTACCTGGGATTCCCATGAGAGGGGTGTATTCTTGGACTGAAATGTCCATTATTACCATATTTGGAGTTGATGGGATACTCTAAGTCGCATTTTATTTTTTATGTTTTTTCCATTCTTCTTCTTCATCTACTATTTTCTTTGCTTTAGCTTCAGCCGCTAGTATTTCCTCTTCCCTTTTCTATTTTTCTACTTCATCTGTTAATCTCTTAGCTTCCTCCTAAATTTTCTTTTGTTGCAGAGCATCTTGTTGGGCCTTCGTCTCATCCTATTTTTTCTTTCTTCTTTCCTTAGCAAGAATTTTTAGTGCCTCTTAGTTTTTCTTCTTCTTAGTGGATTTGGGGATTTTCTTGGGTTCAGTATTATGTTTCATGTTTTTGTCTTGTCCTTTTTATACTATTCATCACCATTTATTATCTTTTGTTCTAATTCATCTACTTTATTTATTTTTTATTGTTCTTTAATTCTCAACTTATTATGTTCTTCTTCTAGAAGCATTTGAAATTGCTCCTATAAAATCTTATTCTTTTCTTCTTGTTCTAATTGAAGATCCTGTCTATCCACATCATCAAGTAATCTTTGTAATACTTCTTTGAAGAAAAAGACTCCTCTGAATATTTCTTCATCAAAATCAATTGCATGTATATTGGAATGAGTAAGGCATGATAATCTAACATGACTTACTAAAAATTCATGTGGATCGTTCCCTCTTGATTCCCCAAAGCATAAGTATATTTCCTGTAAGCTCCCTGCCTCCTTTCTAGCATGTGGGCCATTTGATAAACTACAGTTTCCTATATACATAGGGAATGTAGGCCAAATTTTTTTACTATTTCTCAAATGGAGAGAGGTTACCCTTGTTCCTATGGTATGGTAGGAAATTTATCTCATCAATAGACGATATGGAACAAAACAGGGAAGAGGTGTGGGACTCCAATACTTCCATACACCCTGATATAAGTGTAGTATTTCTCTAAATACCAATATTCTATAACTTTCATCCCATCCATGGCCTATTTTCATATTCTGTATCTTGGGAATCCGAAAATGATAATATAGAGGGGAGCAAATAAATAGTCACCTATATTGTATCAATATCTCTTATAATTTATATTCTATAGGTTGAAACAATACAAATGTATCGAAGGTTGGTCTTGATACCAATTCCATCCAAGAGCAGGGAATTGTATGGAAGAAAAAATGGTGTCAATTAGATATGCATACATATAGAAACAATGTTTCTTCATACCTAGAATATTCTTCATGTTAAGGAAAATATTGAAAGTCAATATGTCTTCCCACATGACGGTCTGTCCTATCTTCACAATGGTGCATTCCATGGGCAGTGAGTGCATCTAGAAATGTGTTCTCTTCCCTTCACCATACAACCTACTCAACATAATAATAAAAATCTTGTATGGAATTTTGAGCTCGTATGTAGGAATCATACTTTTCCCTTGCTTGAATGGTCTATCCTCATCCACCCACCAATTTTCCATTAATTGGGCAAAGTCTTTATTATTCTTGGAAAATCCTTTTAAAAATTCCTCATTGAGGGAACACACGTGCCTAGTGTTGGATTACTAAGAGGGGGGGGTGAATCAGTAATAGAGCAATTTAATCCTTTTTAACCATATAATCCAAGTTTTATATCAATGAAGCATTATCATCCAATAACTGCAGAGTAAATAAGCAATGAAAAAATGAACAAACATACACATACAAAGTACACCAATTTTTTACATGGAAACCCAAATTGGGAGAAAACCACGGAATGCTTTTTCTTATATGTCTTGAAGAATTAAATTCATTGGAAGCACAAACTTCCTTTGTTTTCCAGCTGCAAATGGAAGGAGGTTCCAACCCCCTAGTTTCTTAGGCTACAACCTGAGGGAAGCTCCAACTCCCTAATACTCTGGCTACAACCAGAAGGAGGCTACAACCACCTATGTTCTCCGGCTACAACCGTAAGGTGGCTACAACCACCTATCATTTCCCTGTCCTGCCACTCTGAAGTAGAAGTAGAATGATGGAACCATTGTCAACTTGTCACTCTGAGATATACCAAACTTGTCACTCTGAGATATACCGCTGTAAACCTGTACCAATAAATATGAACCATGCATCAACCTGTACCATAAACAAGTGCATCAACCATGCACCAACTTGTACCATATAACTTGTAATCAACCTATACCATAAACAAGTGCATCCAACCATGTACCAAGTATGTACCAATCATGTGTCAACTACTCATCAACTATGACTCATCAATATGTACCAACATCATCAACTATAC
>SNQJ01S0022160.1:0-42584 GCA_010110895.2 Picea sitchensis | reverse complement strand
CAATTTTATCATCCAAATCTGATTTGTAGCTCTATAATAGACCTGGTGTATATGATCACATTCCTGCAAACCTTCCTTAACTTCAACAACAAGAGACTATCATTTTCATCAAATTTTTCTTTAGTCTCACATGCCTAGTTTTGGATTAGTCAACAAACATAACTTGAAGTAATCATAACTTTTTACCTGTAATGTATAAAGATCTGAAACTGATACAAAATGTTCTTCAGTGTTTTTTATACAATTCCTCTGGGTGTTACTACTTGGAACCTCTCATAAAAGGAGTTATAGAAAAAATGGCATACCTTGTTGAATTCTGGCTTATTTTAGAGAGTGACCTTGTAGAGTGTGCCTCGCACAAAATGTTTGTTTAATTGATATGAAATTGTGATACAGAATACTAAAGACTGTACCCTAACCAAAAAAGTTTGTTTCACTGAATTGGGATCTGTTATGAAGAATTTATGACGTTTTTACCCGAAACACCTGTTTTTGACTAGTTTCAGGACTAGCCACAAACCCTATTTTCCACAGAGTGTAACTCCAAAAATACAATGACCCACAAGATGAATTTTTTAACACCGATACTTGGATATATTTTCTCAATGGCATAGAAATTTCATGGTCTGAATCATTATAGAAAAAAATTATAGTGAAAATGGTGAGATGACCTGTAAATAACATACCTTAGAAAGCACCATCAAAAGAATTTATCCTTCCTTGCATTTCAGCTTTCTTTTCTTCACCTTCCCTCAAAATTTTGGCTTAGATATCCTTGGTTACCTCATAAACCTATAGATATTCTATATTCTTAAGTGTAAATAAAATGAGAGAGCCTTGCCTCTTATTTATACTCTCCAAGTAGCTTCCTTAAAAACATCTTCTATGTCACTTGGCCCCACTTTCCTTATTTTAGGGTTAAGCCACTTCTAATTTCTCCATTAAATTTATTATTAAAATAAATAAAAAATTATTCACTTTGAATTATAATACACTCATTACTTCACTTTATTATTTACCTTTTAAAATCTCTTAAACCACTTTGACTACTTTGACCTTTTGGGGCTTCTAGATGACATATGAGGGTCCTCCAACTTCGTAAGGCCATAACTCCTCACGGTTATCTCAAACCGTGAGGAGTTATGTGACGTTCCACATACCACCAGAAATGGAATGACATGTACTATCCATATAGAATAGTATTATCTAAAAATATATCATAACTCATACTATTATCCATCAAACAAACTTGGGTCCATTACCCAAACCTGGGGTCTCCAACTTCTCATGGCCATAACTTTCTAACCGTGAGGAATNCACTTTGACTACTTTGACCTTTTGGGGCTTCTAGATGACATATGAGGGTCCTCCAACTTCGTAAGGCCATAACTCTCAAATCGTGAGGAGTTATGTGACGTTCCACATACCACCAAAAATTGAATGACATGTACTATCCATATATAATAGTATTATCTGAAAATATATCATAACTCATACCGTTATCCATCAAACAAACTTGGGTCCATTACCCAAACTTGGGGTCTCCAACTTCTCATGGCCATAACTCTCTAACTGTGAGGAGTTATGTGACGTTCCACATACCACCAGAAATGGAATGACAAGAAATATCCATATAGGATAGTTTACTTGAAAAATTCATTGTCCTTCATCTCATTATTCCACAATTAAGCATGGGTTCTCTTACTCCACAAAGCGTCTTCCTGTGAGGGATTTCACCATAAGGGGACCACTTTGGAGTTCATCCATATTTAATTCTTATCAACCATGAAAAGGCAATAATGAGTCATATTTAAATCAAACAATCTTGGGTCCATTACCCAAACCTTTGTGCTGCGGGGCTTTCTTCAAGGGTTGACATCAATGACAACCAACCTTAATCAACACCTAGGTAGATGATATGGGATGGAAACGTCTTCAGGCCTAATCGTGGTCATGCTTTGGTCGAACCATTTGAAACACTATTGGGATGCATCATTGGAGGGAGGTAATGTTGGTTAAGCGGTCACGAGGTGGATACCACTTTTCTATATATTCTAGTACACTTCGAGGTTTTCATCATCCGAGGAAAAGTATCCAATGTTGAATATTATGTATATTTCGTCGCACCTAGGGAAGTTTCCTTCTCTAGTTTGATGAGTATTATATTTCACTAAGCCCTCTCCTAGGTTAGCCAAATTTTTAGGTGTGGATGTCGAGGAGGGAGTTACAATATTCTTATCTTTTTGGGCATTCAAACTAGCCATGATATATCCTTTGTATTCTGCAATTATCATAGGAATACATTAGTCCATCGATTAAACATAACAATATAATGAAATAACAAATTAAAACAACAACATACCTGTTATTCTCCAACTGAAATTATGATTACAATATATTTTTAGCTACATAACACAAACCAAATAATTTTGACATACTTGCAAAGGAAGATAATGAGTTAATAAGGGTTTTGAGAGTTATTATGTAGGAATTAAGTTACCCTAATTCACACATTCAATTATCTGTGAATGAGAACCAATTCACAGGTAGAATATCACTTCACCATTAATGTAATTCGAAGGTACAATCACTCAAATTCAGGTGTTGGAGTCGTGAAAGTTAGAAATCAGACTCAAAACCCCTAACAGAGTTATTAGAGTTATTACCATTGGAGGAGGGGTAGTCTAGGGTTCATTTTTCACTTCGAAGAAAAGGCATTGAGGAATATTTTCTTTCATGAATTGATTGGCATTCTGAGAATATAATCGTGATGATGTGCTTATGCATTCACTTGAGAATTATCAAACTATTCTCATCAGAGTGACCCATCATCAGAGATATTTCTCTATTTTACACCTATGATAAAAAAAGGTATCGAGGAATACTCTCTTCTTGCTAAATGAGATATTTCAAAATATTGTGCCTTCAAGAAGTACGTGAATTTTGATTAATTGATCCTGAGGCCAACCAATGTTTGCAACGTATCAAAATCAACTTTATAGGGAGGTTGCATGAACGTTGAACTTGTATCACTTGGATGTTGTTACCCAACCAATAATTAAATGACACATCAGTCAAATTTCCCACTAAAGAATGTATCATAAATATGTGTTGTCAAAGAAAAAGGTTATCAGAGTAGTCTCATCGGGGTTATAATTTATCAACGCGAAAATTTGTTCTGGCAAGGGTAATCCCGACATAACTCTTTTCGATATGACTATCAGAAAGGTTCTATCGGAATATTTATGGGAGTATGTTCATATTTCATCCTGAATCAAATCTTCATGGTGAACAATCAATTAGATGGTGTCCAAGGACATTGGATTAGCAAGGACAAATTTATGTGGTTGAGTGGGGTCATGAAATTGATCATTTCGGATGAGGATATATCAATAGGTGAAGTAGATAAGATGAAGAATTTGGAATATTAGGGGCGTATTACAACAAATAAGGTCTTGATCCAGACTGCATCAAAAAAGGTAGAAAATTCCTATGTCAACATCCAATCCATATTGTAGTGATATAATACCTTGCAAAACTTTTAGAAGGGGGGCACTATAAATCTCTTGAACTAGATATTTGAGTGAGTTTTTGTGGGGAACAACAAGTCCTTTACACTTCAATAGGATTTCCATGTCTAGTTCTCGCACAGTATAATTTTATCCATTCAAAACCATAAGATTGATCTTCAAAGCCATCTTCGATACCTTGACAAATATGATCTATTTCCAAAAGTTACAATCAATGAATCACAATCCGAGAGTCAATAACATAACATATCTGACTCAACATGATTTGCGGACAACATGAGAGGTCACAACGACTCTCTCTAATACCATGTTGGAGATTGGGTGTACCCTGATACGAAACAAATAAACAAAATTGTAGATAATCGAAGATGAATATTCTTCAAAGATAATAGGTTGTGTCTAAAGACATTATTACAACACTTACAAAAATGGCATTGTGATCATAACATCACAATGAATGTTGAAAATTTTCACACATGCTGAATTCACAATATTGCACCTTAATAATGACCCATTGGATCTACTATTTATAGCTTCAAGATTTAACCAACTTCTTGGAATTAGGAAGATCTTGTCCACATATAACTATCAATGGTTGGAGTTAACTCCATCAAATTTGTGTTTTCTAGTCGAATCGAAAAGGATGATCGACCTAACTATCCATGTGTCCAACGCGTAGTCGATTTATCATCTATTTGATCCATCAACTGAATTTCTTCAACTATTGGCTGAGTATCCAACTGATAGCCTTTTCAACTACTCAACTGACTAATGTAGATATCTTGTTGATCGCCCGATAGACTATTTCCAAATGTTCGTCGACTACCTGACAGACTGATTCCAGGAGAAGTTTTATGAACCATCAAAAACTAAGGTTCAAACACCTCCCAAGTATATAGGAATTGCTAGCTTCTCACACTTCACCCAATGAAATACCTTTTTTTCCCTAGACCTAGACCACAGGAATCTGTAACTCAGGCTTCTTATCTATTCCAAGAATCCTTTAGTAATCTAGGTGAGGGACATCTAGTACATTGAAATTGCCTCCAATATAGATTTGAGAAGAACCAACCTACCCCCACTTGGATAACCACTCGAAGCACCAAGATGATATTATTTTTTCAACCTTAGCTTCCATCCAATCCAATTACCCTTCATATAATAGTTTATGTTTAAACACAACCCTAAATACTTCAAACCTTCATCCAATTTTCCCCTTCTCCGAGGCCATAAACTCTCTATATGATATCAGGCCTCCTCATCCAACCCTAAGCAAGTGATATTAGAATTTATCATATTTACTTATATTCTATTTGCATGGTAATATAACTCCAAAATTTCCTTCAACTTTTCTAGTTCCCTTATTGTGACATCATAGAAAATAAGGATGTCATCAACAAACATCAAATGACAAAGAAAGAAATTTCCTCCTAGCCATACCCCTTTGAAAGTACCCCCTCTTGTTGCATCCGATAATAATGGCTCTAGTTAAACCATCTACAACAATTAGAAAGAGGAGGGGAGTTAGAGGGTACCCTTTTATTAACCCTCTTACAACCCTAAAAGGATAGAAGATTCCCCATTGATTAGCATTGAGAAGGAAACAATGGATATACAACACATAACCCAATTTATGAAAGGAATCCCAAACCCTAAATGAGTTAGCATCATCCTTAAGTACAACTAACTGACTCTATCATAGGCCTTAGATAAATAATTTTTGATAACCACTTATTTCAGATTCTTAGTTTTGATATTGTGTAGAACCTCTTAAGCCACACCAATAGCTTCATGAATTTGTCTTACTACCAGGAAACTAAATTTTTCTCTTGAGATTGACTTGGAAAGAAATTCCTTAACCCTTATAGCAATTATCTTTGCTATGAATTTGTATATGCACTTACACAAAGATACATGATGAAACTCCTCAAAAGAAAGAGGATTGTCCTTCTTTAGGATATGGGAAATATGTGTCAAANGGGAGTTAGAGGGTACCCTTTTATTAACCCTCTTACAACCCTAAAAGGATAGAAGATTCCCCATTGATTAGCATTGAGAAGGAAACAATGGATATACAACACATAACCCAATTTATGAAAGGAATCCCAAACCCTAAATGAGTTAGCATCATCCTTAAGTACAACTAACTGACTCTATCATAGGCCTTAGATAAATAATTTTTGATAACCACTTATTTCAGATTCTTAGTTTTGATATTGTGTAGAACCTCTTAAGCCACACCAATAGCTTCATGAATTTGTCTTACTACCAGGAAACTAAATTTTTCTCTTGAGATTGACTTGGAAAGAAATTCCTTAACCCTTATAGCAATTATCTTTGCTATGAATTTGTATATGCACTTACACAAAGATACATGATGAAACTCCTCAAAAGAAAGAGGATTGTCCTTCTTTAGGATATGGGAAATATGTGTCAAATTTAAGGTTGCTAAGAATTTACATGAAACCCTTGACTCCTCAACTACCCTTAGAAAATCCTCCTCTAGAATCTCCAAGAAGCCTATGAAAAATTCAACTGACCAACCATCAAGGCCTAGACTTTTGTCCTTTTGGAAGTTATGAAAAGCTTCTTGAATCTCTTCTTTATTCACTTATTTCATTAAACTTTGGTTGTCTTCTTCACTAACAAATCTAGGGGAAAATTATGACATTTTGACCACTTTTGCAATTGTAACCCTATCTTCTGACTCATAGAGACTCTACAAGTGCTCCACCCCAGCCTGTGTTAATTCATAAAATTTAGTAACTTATACTCCATCTAGCCTTGTAATTTTCCATATAGCGTTTGTGTTCCTTCTACCCTTTGCATATTGATGATTTGTTTTTTCATCTCCTTTTTCAATCCATATAGATCTAATTTTCGGTCTCCACATTTCCTCCTCCACCACTCAAGTAAAATTTCCTCATAATTTGACTGTTCATTCAAAAAACCTAGCCCCTTAGATTCATAAATATCTTCTATATTATTTTCCACTTATACTAAGTCTTTTTTGTCGTTTTCTCTCTTGGCATGAACCCATCCTTGCGTCGCTTATTTTAAATTTTTAAGATTTTCCTCAAACTCAATAGCTCTTTATTGTAGTAGATTCCAAGTAAAGGGATTCCACTCTTTTTTAACCAAATTTACAAAGTCATTCTCTTGAATCCATTATTCATTAAATTTAAAAGGTCTATGAGGCCTTCTTTATATCTCAACAATTTCTATTGCAATGGGAAAGTGATATGAAACCCCACTCGAGCTAACCCATTATTTCATCCTTAGATTGTCCTCCATTAACCCTTCATCCACCAAAAACCTATCAATCCTTTTTGTTACTTTGTCTACACCAACTCTCTTATTTCTCCACGTTGAATTCATCTTAATGCACTTCACATCAACAAGTCTAAACTCTTCCATATTCTTGACAAAGAAATTAGACAAGACATCTAATTATGAATTAGGTCCCCAAGATTCAACTCTTCAAATGGAGAAGTTTAAGTCTCCTCCCAAAATCACATTTTCCATATTTAACGGTCACTTTCTCAAGAGTTCCTCCTAGTAACGAACCCTATCATAGTATGGGCCATAAACATTAATCATATCTGTCTCTTTTCCTAGATCCTATGAGTATAGTTCTAGGTCGTGTCCTAAAGAAACAAACCAAATATTTTTTTTTTTTTGTTTGTTAATTTGTGCAAGACCTGCGATTAACCTGTGGCTTGAGAAACCGTGACTCAGGGGCATCTAAGCCGTCAAAATCACCTGGGGATCGCACCCGGCCTGAGCCACACCAACCCTTAACATGGTTGGATTTTTTGTCCCCGCAGGTTTCGAACCGGTGACTTTAACATCACGGAGTGGCTTAACAACACACTCCGTCACCGACTGTCCTACACCTCGGGGATGAAACAAACCAAATATTAAAACACAAGAAAGAATTGCATTTCCACCCTTAGATCACCCCCCTAGAATGACCTTTTTCATCTAGATAAAAAAACTACCATATTTTCAATAACCTTCTAGCTCCATTACAATTTTCCCTCCCTCCCTCATTGATTCCTGAAGCAAGAGAATATGAGGTTTAATAACTAACATCACCCTTTTCAAAGCCAAGTTTTTAGCAGGGATGGCCAACCCTCTGTAATTGAAAGAGATGAAAATTATTTGATAGTATATATGTGTGTGTGTTGAGCCTCGATTTTGATAAATTTTTAGCGACCATTTAGTCTATTGTTACATAATTTTTCCCTTGTCTGCATACCTCCATCATTCACATTGTCATATTATCCACCTTTTTGTCATAAGATATTAGAGAGACATTTGATAATTAATTTCAATGATTTTCCATGTTTTGATGATTGTTTAGGATTGATTTTGTGATTTCTTAATTACCTTTGGAGGTCCAGTTGTATTTTTAGCATTCTACAGGAAATCTGGTAGTAAACTGAAATTTGGGTAGCGCCTCGACACTTGGGATATTTCTACCTCTTATGGACAAAATCATGAATTTGGATTTTATTAAGAATGGTGGTGTTATGCTTATTTGTTATTAAAATAAATCCAACAAAAATCAACCAAGAACATGACTCATTGTCAAATGTTGATCATTTGGGATAACAACACATATCAAATTTAGAAATTGGGATAACAACGCATTTCAGATTTAGGATCATGGTGGAACACCTCCAAATGACAATGGTTACATGATTTTGTTTGCAAGGTTTGTGTTCTCCAAAGGTAGCTTCAAAACAAACCATGAGAAAGTGTCACCAACTCACAGTGCACCTCGGCGACCAACATGTATACTCAAGCAATATTGTTCCTCCTCGATCCAAACCAACCTTAGTTCATAAGAATTAAATTCATGAATGTCCTCCAAAATCGATATTGTTTATATCCCATGTTTTCATAATTAGTGAATGTTTATTTAAAATATTGGAAAATTTGGTAATGAGATCATTGGATCAAAGCGACATTTTCTTCCCTTATTCAGTCGCTCCCAACCTCATCATTGAGATCGCCAGCTTTGGTCAAAGAAGGAAGAGGGGTCATTGGAATTCTAAAATGAAGGATCAACGTGAAAATCAAAGGTGGAACGAATTCCATGTGTGTCCCACGACATGGAATTCGTAACTAAATCGATCCCTTTCTATTATAGATTATTATGGGTCAATTTAGCATAACAAGTTTGTCCTCTATCTATTAAATTAAAGTAATGGTTTATTACACATTTTCAAGATCCAAGAGGTGAGGTATTATGTGTTATCTCATGGGATGCCTTATCCTTTTGTATCAAAGCTCTATAAATGAATTTGTGTAATGATTTTGGGGGCTAAGTCTGAGTTTTAATTCACTTAGTGCATTGAAGATATCTCTGCATTTGTAATCGTTCCAACACTTCTGATGATGATAATATAACATTTTTGTTGTTTCTCATTGTGTGTTTAATTGTTGATGATGATAAGATAACATTTTTGTTGTGTTTAATTGTTGATGATGATAATATAACACTTTTGCTATTTCTCATTGTGTGTTTAATTGTTGTATTCTAACTACAACACATCCCAAGATAGGAGGCCCCCCTGCTTGGGTATGTGTTGTATGTTAGTATGCATCTTAGTTCGTGTTAATATGCATCTTATTTCATCTTTGTTATTTACATTTACATGCTATGTTGTTTTGATTTCAAAAGAGTGAGAGTAAGTAACATGAAATGCTCAAATTATTGAGTAGATTGTATACATGATAGCTACAAGAACATTTCCATTTGTGAAAGTGAAATATTGTAGCTAGTGGGTTAAGTAAATGTTGTCTAACATTTGAACATATTTTTGAATTAACTACTCTCTCTCTCTCTCTGGTTCCATATTGGATTGTGCAATGGTGTGACTCCTACATACATGAAATGCTCACTTATAATTGTTATCAAGTGGATTGAACAAATGGAGTGTGACAGGTAGATTGATAGGTGCAATTCTTGTTGATTACAGTTTGAATGATTGATGCATTCTTGTGGAAGGCTTACTTGGTTTAAGTTTCATTTGAATTCATTCTTTATGCTTTAATTTCCATTCTTTTTAATTTTTTCCCATGTGTGATCGGCCGATTGTGTATTGCTACCAAAAATCTTAACAGGTTATGATCGCAGAAACTCGTGATCACAGGAACTCCAACAAAACCCAAGCTACGAGACCTTGATTAAACATTGAGACTTCTGGGTTTAATTCTGCAAGTTTTATTTTCTTTGAGTTTAATGCTTGATAAGATATGAGAGTCATTTGAATCATTGAAAAAACTATATAGTTGCAGAAATATTTCTAACGTAAGTAAAAGACTGTATCTGAATCTATCCTTGATGTTGACTCTTAGAACAGACTTATTAAGTGAATTTCCTTTTCAATCTAATAGAATAAGTTTAATATAGATTAGTTGCTTAATCTTGCATATATTTGTGAGCATCTCATAAGTTTACGAACACCCTAGTTAATAATTTAATATTCATCCATTTAAGCAATTAAATTAACCAAATATATATATATATATATAAAGGAATAAATATTTAAAAAAAGGAGAAATAAAGGAAAAGGTTCCCAACGAAATAAAAATAAAATAAGAGACTAAAAAGAGGAAAACAAGGGAAAATTGGGGGAAGATATTAAGGAATACTTACAAAGTATTCCCAAATATGTCCCCACACTCTGGTGTGTAGCAAAAAGAAACAAGAAAAATATAAAAGCATTAAAGAAATATAAGAAAAGTAAGAACTAAAATTAATATACTATATAATACTACTATGAAAGTTAAAAATATAAATAAGGAAAGTAACATTGACACAACACAAAAGCGCATGTGCATACACACATATCAAATAATAAAACTATAAATAAATACAAAATTTAAATCTATAAAAAAAAATCAAAAACTCAAACATAACAAAATACAAAAAGGAAGAAATATTAATAAAAGGGAGAAATAAAGAAAATGTTATAAAATAAATAAAAATAAAATACGAGACCAATAAGAAGACAATGGAGAACTACAAAACACAAAATCACCACAAAGGTAATGACTCGCATGTGCATACACACATATCAAATAATAATAAAATATAAAATAAATTAAAATTTAAATCTATAAAAAAAAAAAATCAAAAACTCAAACATAACAAAATACAAAAAGGAAGAAATATTAATAAAAGGGAGAAATAAAGAAAATGTTGTAAAATAAATAAAAATAAAATACGAGACCAATAAGAAGACAATGGAGAACTACAAAACACAAAATCACCACAAAGGTAATGACTAAAAGAAAAATAACAAAAGTTAAGTAAAAAGAACAAAAAAAAAAAAAAAAGAAAAAAAAAAATCGAAATATAGACAACCAAAGAAGATAAAAGGAAAAGAAGGCGGGGAACTAAACCTGATGACAACTTTCTCGATTAAGAAGGATGGGGAGCTGTGATTTATTCAACTTAAGACCATCGTCTCTATTGATACAATTGTGCTATTTCACAATCTCCATAGCCTCCCTCACATTTTTCTTAGCTAAGTGATTAACCCTAGCCAAGATTTTAGTATTCTCAATATAAATCTAATGCTTGGTATTATTGGAATGATCAACTAAAGTTCAGGAAACAACATGATTATTAGTAATAACATCCTTATGTTCCTTAATTCTAACTTGAAATTACCTCCTAGTTTCACCAATATAAGTAAGGCCACATGAACAAAACCAAGCTATGGAACCTTGATTAAACATTGAGAGTTCTGGATTTAATTCAGCAAGTTTTATTTGATTTGAGTTTAATGCTAGTTAAGATACAAGAGTCATTTGAATCATTTAGAAATCTATATGTTTGTAGAAATATTTTCGGCGTAAGTAAAAGACTGTAACTGAATCTATCTTTGATAATGACTCTTGGAACAAACTTATTAAGTGAATTTCCTTTTGAATTTAATAGAATAAGTTTAGTGGAGCTTAGTTGCTTAGTCCTGCATATATTTTGTGAGTATCTCATAAGTTTACGAACACCCTGGTTGATAATTTAATGTTCATCCATTTAAGCAATTAAATTGACCAACAATATATATATATATATATATATATAAAATAAAACATAGAAAGGAATAAATTTTAATAAAACTGAGAAATGAAGGAAAAGGATCGCGACGAAATAAAAATAAAATACGAGACTAAGAAGAATACAACAAGGGGAAATTGGGGGCAGATATTAAGGAATACTTACAAAGTATTCCCAAATATCTCGCCACACTTGGTGTGTAGAAAAAAGAAACAAGAAAAATATAAAAGCATTAAATAAATATAAGAAAAGTAAGAACTAAAATTAATATACTATATAATACTACTATGAAAGGTAAAAATATAAATAAAGAAAGTAACATTGACACAACACAAAAGCGCATGCACACACACATATCAAATAATAAAACTATAAATAAATATAAAATTATAAATCTATAAAAAAAAATTAAAAAATCAAACATAACAAAATACAAAAAGAATAAATATTAATAAAAGGGAGAAATAAAGAAATTTCTAGAAAATAAATAAAAATAAAATACGAGACTAATAAGAGGACAACGAGAGGAACTAGGGGAACTACAAAACACAAAATCACCACAAAGGTAATGACCAAAAGAAAAGGAACAAAAGTTAAGTAAAAACAAGGAAAAAAAAAAGAAAAAAAAAAAAATTGAAATATAGACAACCAAAGAAGATAAAAAGAAAAGAAGGCGAGGAACTAAACCCGAGGAAAACTCTCCTGATTAAGAAGGATGGGGAACCAAGATTTATTCAACTTAATACCATCTTCTCTATTGATACAATTGTGCTCTTTCACAATCTCCATAGCCTCCCTCGTGTTTTTCTTAGCTAAGTGATCGACCCTAGCCAAGATTTTAGTATTCTCAATATAAATATGATGCTTGGTCTTATTGGAATGATCAACTAAAGTTGAGGAACCAACATGATTATGAGAAATAACATACTTGTGTTCCTTAATTCTAACTTGAAAATACCTCCTATTTTCACCAATATAAGTAATGTCACATGAACAAGGAATATGATAGATACCTTTATGAAGATAAGGGTTGAGAGAGTATTTTACAGATTTAAGGAGGCTCCTGATGGTACGAGGGGGCCTAAAAATATTTCTAATCTCCTTCCTACTCAATATTCTAGCAAACATTTCTAAGGTACCTTGAACATAAGGTAGCACCACACTATGTTTTGTATCAAGGATCCTATCTTGCTAATGGATTCTGGGAATTTTACTAGATTTTTCGAAATCCTTCTCAACTTGTCTCTTTTTGTATCCCCTATTTAGGAAGTTGTTGATAATGTGATGTTTTTCTTGGTCCAAATTCTCATCATCTAAAATTTTGAGGGACCTCGTAGCAATATTGTTGATAACCCATATTTTGGGGGAAGGGTGATGATGGGAGTCAACATGAAGGTGTTGGAAATATTTTTGTCATTGATGTCAAAGATAGGGGGAGACTACAGATGTCTAAGATAAATATTGCAAGATGGATATTGTTGGAAACATTTCTTTGGGATTATTGATGCTCAATTTGTATACCCTATATTTGAAAGAAATTTTACCCTAGATACCTATCTCAAATGAGAGCATATGTTATATGGTTGGAAGGCTTATTTTGGTACCTTTCCAATGATATAGACATTCCCTCTAACTCCCTAGAAATGAGGATATATGAATTTTTTTGTTCGACAACCCAGCCAAAAAATTTAGGTCGACTCAGCCAATATTTACATGTCGGCCTTGAAAGTGGGGAAACAAATACTATCAATACATGATAGATGTGTGCATCTGAAGAGTAACCAAGCAAGAGATCAAGTCAGAGGTGCAGAAAAGTGATCTGAGGTATGCTAAAGGAGTCATGGTGTCTTTTTGGGATCTAAAGGTGTGCAAGAGAAGTTTGAGTAGTTTTCTTGGGATTTTCTTGTTCTTAAGGTGCACTATGAAGGAATGAAGGCTTGTGATGATGCAATGTGCGATATTTTGATGTTGTGATGATGCAATGTGTGTTGTTTTGAGATTGTTATGTTGCAATGTGAATTGTCTCGAGGTTGTGATGTTGTAGTCTAGGATCATATTATGGGATTAATTCTATGAGGCTTGCTAGAGCATATGTGATCAAGGTTTGAAGGATAGTATGTGGAATGAATAATACAGGTAAAGTAATAAGTACTCTATGTATGAAGATATTGGATTAGTTTCTATACATATCTTGTTGAGTTGGTGCTCAGGTGAGGGGATTGATGTCTCCAATAGGTTTGTACTTGCAAATATTGTAACAATAGGTTGGTGCCTACATGTGTTGCTAAGTTGGTGCTCAGTTGAGGATATTGGTGTCTCCAATAGGTTGGTGCCTACATATTTCTCAGTTGGTGCTCAGTTAGGGAGATTTGTGTCTCAAGTAGGTTGGTGCCTACAATCTTTGTAATAGTAGGTTGTTGCCTACAAACATTTATAAAGATAATTTTATGGTTTTCTCCCGATTGGGTTTCCATGTTAAACTTTGTGCATTATGATTTGAGATTATATGTGATTATTGTTTCTTAGGTAATGAATGATTCCCTCCCCCCCCCCACCTCTCAGTATAAGCATAAGTTCAACTATTGGAACAAGAGCATGTTCATTCAGAAACAATTTAATGATTGGAAGACAAATATTGAGAAAATATGGACTGTGAAGGTCTCCCTATAAACAAAGATCTTTTATTCGATGGAATGAACTATGCATCACAAAGTATAAGATTGAAGATATATTTGAAGGCCATTGGGTTTGGTATTTGGGAATTAGTCACAACAGGTTATATAGATGAATCTGGGAAGGATTCAAGTGAAAACAATGCAAAATTAGTAGATTTCATCTTGAGTGGCCTATCAGATTTTGATATTGTCAAGGTAATGAAGTGTACATCAGCTAAATAGATTTGTGACAAGCTACAAAAAATTCATGAAGAGATATCTAGTGAAGAGAGATCCAATGATTTTGCTAATTGTGAATCAGAGACAAAAGAAACATAATTTGTTTGAAATCTAGAAGGATGACCTGGTAAATACAAAGGTAAAATACCCTTCAAATGCTTTAATTGTGGTAGAATAAGACATTTTGCTACTAAGTGTCCATATGAAAAAGGGGAATATAGTGATGATGAAGAAGAATCTCTCTCCATAACCATGGAAACAAAGCCTGTTGATGAAGAAAATGAAGATAATCAAAAAGAAAAGCCAGATTAAGAAGAATAATATAATGAAGTAGAACTTGTTAGTACCTTAGAAGAAATAAACATGCTTAAGAAAAAAAATATAAAGAAAAAGGAGAAATTGCATAAATATGAAGAGGAGGATCATGATCTTGAAGAAAAAGAGAAGAGAAGAAAATTATCATCCTGAAAATTCAACTAGAAGAGGAAAAAAGGATAGAAGAAGTGGTGGGAAGCTAGTTGAAAGAAACGAAAGAAAATTGCAAGAAGTTAGAAGTTGAAATCATTTCCTTAAGAAAGGAACTAGAGAAAACAAATGATCAATTGAATAGAAGCTTGGAGTTTGGAAAGAGTACCAAAATATTAGATAATATTCTAAGTTTTCAAAGGTCACCATTCAAGTCTTGGGTAGGAAAAAAAACAAAAAAACCTCGAGGGAGATGCAAGAACTAAGGTTAAAAATCCATAAGAAAATGAAAATGAAGAAAATCCTAAAATATATGTCAATATCCTCAAAGGATCCATCAACCATGAAATCAATAGCAAGAAAGGCAATTATGACCAAAACAAATCTTATTCTTCTCACAAGACTAACAAGAATTAGTTCATAAGAGTTGTTCCACCAAGAAGACATTTCACAAACCGGTACCAAATTCTCTTTCGTGGCTATTGTTTTTCTTGCAATAATTTTGGTCATAATGAAATAGATTTTATATCTTATGAATGAACTGATCATGTGCGAGATATAAATAGATGTTCTTATAAGACCTCAAAGGATGATAATGTGAGAAAAAAACCCAAAATTTCTCATGGGTTTGCTAACAGAAACTACAATTCATTTGCTCTTCTACTTGATTACAATACTGGATGTTATAAGTACAATAAATATGGGTACATAGCACGTTACTTTATAAGCGGTATATTGGGACCTCCTAAACAAAACAAGGAATAATATGTTCTTTCCAAACATAAAGAAGAAGACAAAAAATTTTGGAAAAGGAGGCAAAAGAAAGAAAAAGGGAGAGATGAAATAGTTTGTTATGAGAAAGGATGTGATAAGCTAGATCAAGATGGAAGTGAGATTCATTTTTTTGATTATCACTCAAAACATGTACACCCCGTCTCTAGAAAAGGTAAGTATGTGACATTTCCTTGTGAAAATGGAAATTTGTTGGCACAGGGGCAGACCCAGGGTTCAACGCTTCAACAACGCACCAACAAAACCCTAACTACCATCGCTTTCAGCAACACCTGTGAAGTAGATGAAGTCTCACCCGAGGTAGAGACAGTGGTGGTTGCAGGGCTCCAGTGTCTGTAACCTTAGCTGAGAAACAGATTTTTGATTACAATACTCTAATACAACACTTAGCATATGTCATTCATTAGTACTTAACCTTTGTCTACAGCGCAAATAAACCCTAATTACAGTGCAACGCAATATTCAACAAGATTCAACACATTCAAGCACTAAGTACATCAACATAGATCAGATCTAGCATCTCATTCACATCATTAGGCACTAAGCTATCATATTAATCTAAACATACATCATTGTACTAAGCATTAATCATATGAGCCATTAAACAACCATAATGCAAAAAGAAAACACAACACAGGATATACGTGGTTCACCCCTAGCATGGAGATACGTCCACCAACGCTTTGTCTTCTTTAGTATCTTTTGTCAATCATCTACATGCACAGAGCCATAAGGTCCTACTCCGCATAGGGAAGGAGATTTGCATGCACCTCGCTAGATCCTCCTTCCTCGAGCTAGGTTACAACACAAATCCTTTACACAATATCTTACAACCACTTGCACTTAACCTTGCAAGTTTCACACAGTATGCACAAAGCATGTACAACTATCATTTGCACTTAACACATCATCACACATATGCCTATATTTTCTCCTCTTACATCGCCTCGACATTTATTTATACATTAAAAAATGGGCCTAAACATGGGTAAACCAATGGGCAAACATCCCCATACCCATTACATAAGCCCAAAAATCCCTAAAAAGGAGCCAAGATCCCGGATATTTTCTTCAACTTGCACTCCACCTTTGACAGCCTATCGAAGTCCCAATATAGGTCAAAATTTACCAAGGATCTCCAAGACTTGGTCAAGGGCCAACATGACCCCAACACTCACCTGTGACTCATCCCGAGTCACTCTGATCTGGGTAGCTCTACTTCAAAAGCCTCGAGTCTATCTTGATTTTCTTCGACCTGTTGTTGCGTCAAGGCCTCCTGCTCGGAAAACTTCTGAAGAACTGCCTCATTCATAGGTCCCTCTAAGCATTTTTCTACTGAAGTGACTACTTGTTCCATCTCTGCTCCTCATCCTTCAATCTCCTCAAACAGTTGGCAAGCTACATCTTGAACTGGCTGGAGCCTTTGAGTCACTTCCATGACTTTTCTATGTATGGTATGGACTTGTTGTTGAGCAGTGCATTGTTCCTGAGATATTTTCATTCTTTCTACTATTAATAGAAGCTTCAGCTGTGCCTGTACTGTTGTTTCTTGCTATTTTTCTTCCTGGAGTTGTGACTCCAGTGTCTTCAATTCAGGGTCTTTAGTAAGTCGCTCATAAGTCTGTGCGCTGCGATCACATAGTTGTTTACATTCCATGGTGAAGGACTTGATTCTCTCAACTGTGCTCCAATTAGTGGCTTCTCTTTGGTATCACACGTCGTGCAGAGTACTTGGTAATTTTTGTAGCTCTAGATATGTTATTCTCTATTGAAGTTGTTGGATGGCTTTAGCAAGCTGTGCTACTTGATGCTCCATTGGGTCTTCCTCCTTTTTCTCTAAGCCTGTCACAAAGGAAAGTGCTCTGTTGACTGCTTCTTTTAATCCAACCTGCTCCATGAGAAATTGTTCTTCCTCATGCTAGATCTTCACCTTTTCCTCTTCAAACTTTTCTTGGAGGGTAGCCTTCTCCTACTGTGCAACCCTGCGTTGCTCTGTTACTTCCTCTTGTGCTTGCTTCAGGGCCACTGTGGTCTGTTCTATTTTTTCATGTGCGCAAGGAAGGCGGGATTCAGTCGCATAGGCTAGTCTGCAGATTTGGGTAGGATCATCTCCCAACTTTGTTTCTTCTGATGGAGGGGGCATAGTGGACACTGCGTGACTGGAGTGAAGGGCCTATTGTACCCCTCACAGTTATGCTTCAATTTTTTCATACATGGTCTCTTTCTTAGCTTCATTTCTCTGTAAAATATATTCTGAGGTGTCTGATACAGTTGTGATGATGAATACTAAGTCATCGAGCGTGAGCACAGTATGCAACTTGGTCTTACTATCTTTTGACTTCTTCCGCGATGCAGGTTTCATTGGAGAAACCTTTCTTTTGTGAGATGGCTCTGTGTATTTAGGGGGATTTTGTGGCGATGTTACTTCACCTTGCTTTTGTTGATATTCTTGTCCATTTTTCTCTTATTTATCTACTTCGTCATCACCTCCTCCTCCAGGTGAGTCTCAAGCAGCTTCTTCTGATGCACTGCTCAGCTGTTGGACTTCTTCTGTCTTCTTCCTTCTTCTAGTTCCAGGTGTATCATGCCCTTCACGAGTGATCATCGGGCTTCTGATTAGTTCAGGATTAAACAGTTCTATGAGGTTAATAAGGATAAGGAGCTCTGTAGGCCACTCCTTAGTTATTTCTTTTAATTCCTCTTCTATGAGTTTGTAATAACTCTGTAGTACTTCTTTGTGTTCGTCTTCGCATGCAGTGATGTAGATAAAATGTCTTTCTACATGGAACTTCACAAATGGCCTGAACCTGTGCAGGGTGTTCGATGTTATACAAGGGGAAACCTCAATAGCCTTCTTTAACTACAGGTAGTATTTGTGGAACACCGCGTTTGATTTCCATTATTTTCCCATATCGCTTGAATACCATAGCGAAGTGAACTTCGTGGCTAAGGGTTCAAATGGATCTAGTTCAGGATCATATCCCAAGCTATGAATGTGATGAGGATCAATAACCAACTAAAATGGAACTCATAGCCTTGATCCTGGGCTTCGCGACAGTATTGGTCTAACTAGTTCACTAAGTACTTTGCCCAGTTCATCTATAGCCCCCTCCACGCATTTCCCTGCAAGGTCAACAACAAACCATGTGACATGTGTGGGTTTGTTCTTCTGGACTATCTTACCATCAATCAACTGGAAAGTAAGGCACATTGCACCATTCTGGATGGAGGCTACCTTGTAGCCTCACTTCCCCTTATCCACATCGTCGTATGTATCTTTAATCTTCTGCGCTAGGGCGTGGTCTACAACCTTCCTTGGGTAGAAGTATTGCAGATCTGGTCCCTGCATGCTTAATTTGGTGATCCGATGGATTAACGCCAGATCGACAATGATGCATCTATCTAGCCATAAATAACCACCATGGAAGCTCGATAGCAGGAGCTTAACGCACGCATTAACCTCCTGGTGCCTTCCAAAATGGGGTATTTTCATTACATTCAGGATGGTGGACTATGCGAGGCCCATAGTCCATGGTTGGGGGATTATCCTTGACTTCTTCCCCTTCGTCCTAGTCAAATACCTGTGAGGAGAGAGCATGTTGAAGTTATTGTGATCCCCTAGGTTAAAGTCGTTGATGTTTAGTGTCATGATCTTATCCGACTGAGGCTTGCCTGTGCGTATCCCCTTCAGGAGGTATGCAATAACCAAGGTGTAGTCAAAGTCCCTAGGGACACTGTCACGATTCACCGTGCCAACCAGAGGCGGGATGTAGTCGGGAAGGACAGAAGGGATTAACTTCGTGTTTGCGAAGTCATCTCGATGCTTGGTTCTTTTCTCATCTGCAACTTGGGATGATCCAGATATGCAAGTAGTCGACGGGGAGGCTTGCACTCCTCACACCGATGAAGCTTGAACTCCTATGGACATCACTCTCTCTACCATTAAATCGATTAAAATTTCCTCTACTAAATTTTTCACAGCACTGAGCTCATCCGACATGCACACTTGATATCGGATATCTCATGTTGATAAACAATTTCTCAATATAATAGAATGGATGGCAAGGTCTCAATCAACACATTAGAGTAACAATGAGTTCTCTTGTTGGCTCAGATACAATTCGCGAAAGTGTGTTCAGCATAACAGTCGACGAGATAAGTAGACAACGATGTAATGGATCCTTCCAACAGACAAGAAGCCTTTATCAATGCAATTTTGTCTGTTATGACATGGTCCCAACAGTCTGATGGCAAGATTTTGTATCATAACTATTGTTCTAATCGTTCGGGAACATCAATCTAATAGTTATAATGCATCCAACGGTCATATCTCTCTACCATGGTGAAGTGCCAATCTGAGTTGCTTTGATATTCTGGTGAAGTTCGAATTCTTCAGACCTTCCTTCTGCGAAGTCTTCTCTGGAACTTCCTATAATTTCTCCAACTTTTCTTTCTTCTTGCTGAGCTTTCTAGCCTTCTTCCCTGTGATCTAGGTTACTGGGTTCCTCTTCCCATTTTGATTCTTATCTCCTCTTGGCATAGTAACTTCACGTTGTTGATGGTATTTTGTAGGGTTCAAGGCTAATACTTCTTCTCTGTCTGGGGTAGGCGCTCTACCCTCTTGTACAGATAGGTGTTTCAGGTCTTCTTATATTCTTTCAACTTCGACATCCATATTTCTGGTCCTTAGTAGCTTCGACTAGTTTTCTTGTTTTTTTAGTAAGTGTGCTATTCTCTTAGCCATGAAGTCTCTTAGTTCTTTTTTTTTCTATTCTAGAGCTTCCTCTTCTTGTTTTCTTTGGATCTAATCTTTCTCAATCTAGGTTTTTCCTAACAACGTAGCAAATGGAGCGTTGTTCTCAATAAATTTAACAACCTCAAATTCTTCTTCTGTTGAAGTGCCATGAGCACTCATAGATGTCTGGGTAATTCTTCCACATAGGTTTATCAACTTTCCTCTAAATAATCCTATTCCTCCCAATGAAGGAATCACAACAGGCTTTCCTAAAATTTCCCAAGTTCTTTCTGTCATAATATTCACCTGTGTTTCCTCATCCAGAACACAATCTATGTCGAAGTCTTCTATTCTTGTTTCGATGCACTCTTTCTCTTTGAAGATCTATGATAATTTGATATCTTTGTGGTCATTCAGGCTTTCTTTCATTTGTATTAATATAGTCTCTGATTATTTCTGGGGTTCTTCCATGGTCTCAGTTTCTTGGCCTTTCCTCAATTCCCAGCAATCACATTTTCATGTCCCAACAACAGAACCATTTGTTGGCATAGGGGCAGACCCATGGTTCAACACTTCAACGACACACTAACAAAACCCTAACTACTGGCCATTTCAGAAACACCTGTGAAGCAGATGAAGTCTCACCCGAGATAGAGGCAGGGGTGGTTGCAAGACTCCAGTGTCTGCAACCTTAGATGGGACACAGATCTGTGATTACAATACTCTAACACAACACTTAGCAGATGTCATTCATTAGTACTTAACCTTTGTCTACAGTGTAGATAAACCCTAATTACAGTGCAGTGCAGTATTCAATAAGATTCAACACATTCAAGAACTAAGTACATCAACATAGATCAGATCTAGAATCTCATTCACATCATTAGGCACCAAACTATCATATTCATCTAAACATACATCATTTTACTAAGCATTAATCATATGAACCATAAAACAACCATAATGCACAAAGAAAACACAACACAAGATATATGTGGTTCACTGCCATCCCGAGGCTACGTCCACCAACTCTCCATATTCTTTATTATCTTTTGTCAATCATCTACATGCACAGATCCATAAGTTCCTACTCTGCATAGGACATGAGATATGCATGCACCTCGCCAGATCCTCCTTCCCTGAGCTAGGTTACAACACAAAGCCTTTACACAATCTCTTACGGCCACTTGCACTTAGCCTTGCAAGTTTCACACAGTATGGACAAAGCATGTACAACTATCATTTTCACTTAGCACATCATCACACAGATGCCTATATTGCCTCCTCTTACATCGCCTAGACATATATTTATACATTAAAAAATGGGCCTAAACATGGGTAAACCCATGGGCCGACACCCCCATATCCTGGATATATGCTTCGACTTGCACTCTGCCTTCGACAGCCTATCGAAGTCCCAAAATAGGTCAAAATTTACCAAGGATCTCCAAGACTTGGTCAAGGGCCAACAATTCAAGTTTACAATACTCTTTTGGAAAACAGAAGTCATCTGATTGGTTCTTGTCAGAAAGGAATGTGGAGGCAAAAAAAAAATCAAATAAACTTAATACTAAAGCTTCACCCCATTCAGAAGACCAATATCATGAATTTGGAATAGAAGTTTTGTTCAATAAAAAAAATCAAATAGAAGGATCAATGATGGATACTTGTAGCAGAGACAACATGGATAATGATTAGTTGTCAACAAGTGGGAAATTGGAGATATAGTTTTGAAGGATCATAACTACACAATGGTTTGCAAACTGAAAGATGAAATGCAAGTTGAGAAGATTTCACTTGAATAATTGTTGCATGAAAAAGAACAAGTTGTAGAGTAAAGTAAAGAACAAGCTTAGGGGGAGAATCCTTTTTCCATTGATGTCAAAGGGGGAGAAGTTGCAGATAGAGGAAGAATTTCAGACGCAAGGAAAGCTACAGAAAAGGGGGTATTAGAATTGACTATGGGTTTCCATCAATGAAAAATGGGAAGATTTTTAGAAATATTGTTTTCATTGATGACAAAGATAGCGGAAGACTACAAATGTCCAAGACAAAAAATGCAAGAAGGAGATTGTTGGAAACATTGTTTTTGGATTATTGATGCTCAGTTTGGATACCCTATATTTGAAGGAATTTTTAACCTATATCCCTAGCTGAAATGGGAACATATGTTATATGGTTGGAAATATTATTTCGATACCTTTCCAAAAATATATGGAATTCCCTCTAACTCCCCAAGAATGAGGAGATATGAATTTTTTTGTTGGACAACCCAACCATAAAATTTAGGTCGGCTCAATCAGTCTTTACAGGTCAACCTTGAAAGTGGGGACATAAATAATATAAATACATGATAGATGTGAGAATTTGAAGTGTAACCAAGAAAAATATCAAGTATGAGGTGCACAAAAGTGATCTGAGGTGCGCCACAAGTGCGTTAAAGGCGTTGGGGTGTCTTTTGGGGATCTGAAGCTCTGCAAGAGAAGTTTGAGGAGTTTTATTGGGATTTTCCTTTTCTTAATGTGTCTTATGAAGGAAGGAAGGTTTGTGATGTTGTAATGTGCGTTGTTTTGAGGTTGTGATGCTACAATGTGCATTGTTCTAAGGTTGTGATGTTGTAGTCTGGGATCATATTATGGGAATGATGTTACGAGGCTGTAACACAACCACGACAGTGCATAAACATTTTTTATTTTCTTAAAGAATAGATTCTCTATTCATGGTTTCTAATTTGGAAAGTCGGGGAACCAGTCCAACCTCCTGGTCAAGGATCTCTGATTTTGAAGCCAAACGAATCTCTGAGACCCTAATGGTCTTGCTCTATAATAAAATGTAGACCCTTTTGACTTCTGGGTGTAGGTCTAATAGTACCAACGACCTTCCCTTTGTGTTTGGGGAATCTTTGAGTTTGGGTGCTAACCCCTTTTCTGATAAGCCCCTCCTTGAGGTGACCTTAGGCAATAACCTCACGCAAACACACAATTGCAGGTGTGGCCAAAGGCGTTTTGAAACCAAACTACCTTTCGGCCCGCAATTCTCCTCGACCCTCCACGTGTCCTTTCCTCAAAACCATGGTTTGGATTGCGGCCCACCCTCAACTTTTTAAAGTTCGCACATCTCTGATTCCCACAATGCTACGGGAACATCGATCTCATGATCTTGACGGTGCCTCTAATTTGATGGCTCAGATCTATCCCTTTCAAAGCTTTGGATCAGATCTGACCTCTTTCAAATCAACGACTGTGATTTGTTTCAGAATTTTGGACTTCATAATTCTCAAATATCAAACTTTCCTTTCTTTTGTACATCAATATTTCAGAGTTGATGATTTGTGGACATATGTCCTTATCAATCAGTGGCTCTGCCTCTGATTCGAGGGTTTGACCTTTCAACTAGATCAATTGTCCTACAACCCTTTTCTCGATCAACAATCAATATTTCCTTCGGGTCTCCGCACTTCTGAGATCTCAAATCTAAAACTTCACTTCCCCTCGAATTAATCGGACTCCTTCCGCGTGTCCACTTGAATCGGATGATTGAGGCTTGCTTCGGGTCTTTACCCAAAGTCTACAAATTTATGCCACCTGTCCTCTTGATCGGATGGCTATGAATTACTTCAGGAATTTTCCCGGAATCCACTGATCTATGCCACGACTCTTCTAGATCAAATGGTCTAGATTCACCTCGGATGATTCGATTCTTGAGATTTACTTCGGACAATCTGACGACTAATATTTACTTTGGATGATTAGATAGTTGAGATTTACTTCGTCTCTCCGGCTCTCTGGACTTCGGGACTCTCAAATATCAACTAAAAAATATCGAAGATATTTATCTGAAGTCCACGATCCATTGCCACGTGTCCCTCTGGATCTGGCGGTCTAGATTCACTTCAGGTCTTTAGGGTTTGAGAATCTCAATTCTCAATTGCAACCCCAATGTAATTCACCTGGAGCTCGCGGTCTAGTAATGTGTGTCCTCTCTAAATCAATGGCCCTTGTCTCCTTCAAGACGTCGGCCTTCGGATATCCAAGATCTCAGTTTTCCTCACTCTCTATTTCTCCTGGAACGGTTTTACCCGGAGTCCGCAATCTAATGACATGTGTCCTCCTGCAGATCGACGGTTCCTGGATGCTTCAGTTGTTCGAGCTTCAACGATTTCAAACTCTTCTCCTTCGCGTTCTCCTAGATTGCTTCCACCCAGAGTTCACGATGGATCACCATGTGTCTCTCTGGATTTAACGGTATAGAGACCTTCGTCTCTTCGATCGTTCAACTCTTCGGCTCTTCGGCTCTTCGGCTCTTCGGTACTTCGTGAGTTTCAAACTCTTATGCACCCATTTCTCCGGAGTGATTTTACCCAAAATACACGATCTCCCAATACGTATCCCCCTGGTGATCAATGACCAGTATTTACTTTGGATGTATGTCCTCCTCCTTATCCAAAAACCTCCGAAGTTGTGGATCTTATGCCACATATCAACCCTGACGTTGGATGGTTATGATTGACTTCGAAACTTTGGGACTTTGCAAGTCTGCTCTCCTGTGCACTTTCAAAGGTTTAGGCCTCATGCACTTTCCTTTGGATCCAATGATTATTGGTCCTCATGCTTAGATCTAATGACCCAGATATGATCTCCTCCTGTGTGCTCTTATAATTGTCTAAACATGGACCCCATTGGTCCATATCTTTCACAGTGCTCGATCCAACGGTCACTATTTCCCCTCCTCCTGAGTTTTCACTTTCTTCCATGACTTGGAAGATTTCAGATATTTCGAAGCTCTCAACCTTTGATTTACTTCCTGCGAGCCCTCATGTATGGGTCTCGACTTTCGCTTCCTTCCTGAGCTTAAGAACTTGAAACAAGTTTGCCTCTTGGACCTCATCTGCACTTCTGAAAGCGCTAGTCTCTTCTGAGCTTGGTCGTTAGGGAATTTTGAATTCCCACATACTCCTTTCGTTAATCTCCTCACATTGGATCGACGGTCCACGACCTTCCTCAATCCAACGGTCTAGATCACATCGCAACTTCGAGTTTCAGAAATTTAGTCGCACCATCGTGCAATTCTCCCGTCACACAAACTCTGCACTCACAAATCGGACGGTCAAGGTGGGTCCCGATATATCCTTGGATCTACGGTCTATATCACATCACGACTTTGGGTTTCAGAGGATCCATCCCCTTCATGATTATTACCAACATCCATCGATATTGCAAAGATTTTAGGAGTCGAGGCATTAATGTCTGTGCTCCTTCTTCCAATCTAGCGGTCGCGACAGACCTTGGATCCTCCCGAAAGGTCTCATTCGTTCTTCTTCCAAATGAAAGGATATTCCCTATCGATACTTGAATCTCTCTATACTTCCTGAGCTTCGTCAGTTATGAAGGATTTAAGAGCGTTGTCCTCTTTCTCTTGAACTTAACACTTAAAAGGGTCTTCTGCACTACTCTTGTGCTCCTTCATCAAGTCTAGAACTTATGGGGTTCTCCTTCTCTACTTGCCTCGCAAAGAGCCTATGCATATCTGCACTACCTCTTCTAAGATTAAAAAACTCCATCCTCCAAGGGACTCAGAATGACTAGGAGGGTTGACATGCATACATGAAACTATGCCCATGGTCGACGAACTCACAATTCGTGGCTCTAGCTTAAGCCACCACGGGACACAAGCATTTACGAGTATAAAAATGGGTCCAATTCATACAATTTCCTACTTGCCTAATCACGCAATCAAGAAAACACAAAAGGAGTATAGTATAAATCATTAAGAAAACATATCCATCCCTGCAACTTTCATAGGATATCCAACTTTAATTCACAGTACCACTTAAATACACAAGATATGTGATTACTTATGTATTCTAGGTGGTAGCCAACTAACTGATTGTGTGTGTTCGTCCTTCCAACTAACCATAGGCTCATAGGCATTCATTCTTAGCACTCTGACCACCCCCGTGCCAAGCCATGATATCACCAGGGAACTATCACAGTTCTCAAGGATTATTTCTCTATTTCAGCTTCTTCTTGGGTTCTATTCTCTGCAAACTTTCAGAGATTTATTTCTTTGTTATGGCCCTAGGTGAGGTTTATCAGATGCTCACTCATCATCAAGCTTGCAGCCTTCTGTTCCTCATCTACTGGAGAGATACGCACATTATCCTTACCAATTTTTATCATATATTTTCCCCAAGATGGTTCTCTACACATCTTGTCCCTTCTGTCAGAAGGGAACTCAGGTCAGCTTGGTCTGTCATACCCAGTGGTACTTCAAGATAACATTCTATAGTTATACCATGCTCCCATTCATGGGAGTGGTTGATAATTCAACCACTTGTCCTTTCTTCATTAACTGGTTTCTCTCCTTAGGATCCGAAGGAGATTTATTATCCCCATCAATGGAAATTTGGGGTTATTTGATATAATGAACCCTCTCTTATAGTTTTCACATTCTTTCCTCTAGTGAGATCATGGACAGTACTTTCAAGGCTTCACCCCCACAGTCAGTTATTGGAAACTCAAACAATAATACATTTACACTGTCCACATGCCTCAGCATGGTAATCCTATTTTATGATTAATTACAAGAAGGGGGAAACATGGGTGTTACAATTCCCTCCCCCTTAAAGGAACATTGTCCTCAGTGTTCTTTCTCAAAAACACATGTCATGCCTTTCTCATTCAGTTGTTTCATAAATATTGATCCTTCTTCCTTGGTCAGGCCCTTTTTCAGACCTTAAATCTTGGTCACCTACTTTCAATAATTCTTGGACAACAAGCACATTAATCATAGTCTTATGCGAAAACATTGCATAAAAATTCTAGGAAAATTTCATAATATTAGCACAACAATTATTTGTTCAGTTTGTGGATTTGTATCCACATGGTTGTTTTCTTATCCAGGATCATTTTTTTTTCCTTGACATACCCATTGGGTGCATGATCCCCATCAATAGTTTACAAGAACTATCAAGGTTTCATCTTCCTTGTGGTAACTCACCCTCCAGGCCCAGGCTTAGGCATCCCCTTCTCTATTATACAGTCCCTTGGGTGATCCATCTTGTCTTGCCAAGGTTTTCTCACACAGGAAGAACTACCCATCATGTGCATGATCCCAATAGTTTACAAGAACTATCATGGTCTCCTATTTCTTACAGACATTCACCCTCCAGGCCTAGGCTCAAGCATCCCCTTCTCTATTATACAGTCCCTCGGGTGATCCATCTTGCCTTGCCAAGGTTTTATCGCACAGAAAGAATTCCAGAGATTCTATCGAGACTTACAGTCAAGGCATCCCTCATACTTGCTCTATCGAGGCATCCCTCTGTCTTGTTTTACATCAACACAACACATTTTAGGCAATCATGGCTTACCACGGGGTTATCATGGCTCAATAGTAGCCATTTTTCATGCTTTTACAGCTTGACATCCCTCTAACTCAGCTAAAGTTAGGGATGAAGGTCACTCTCCTTCTCCTGGTACCATAATATATAGGGATGAAGGTTACTCTCCTTCTCCCATTACCATAATAGATAGGGACGAAGGCTACTCTCCTTCTCCCGAGTCAGTCTCTATTTCATGCGATCGGATTATACTCTTTCTCACAGTTCTCCCTCGAACCCGAGAGCTCAGTTTCTCATCTTTGCACGTCTTCGTAGATCTTTCCCTTTCACATGTATCATAGGTATACATAAATTCAAGAGACATCATAAATTTTAAATTTCAAAATTTTACTGTAAATCTGTCACCTACAGATTTCAAATTCCACATTTTAATTCCATATTTGTTCCACACAGGAACCAGATTCATAATTATGGGAATTTCCTTCCCATAGCAGTTTGGCTCAGCAGGCAATTGGTCTTCCTTATGGGCTTACAATGTTGCCATATCCAATACCTCTTTGCTTCCTCCACTTTCAACTTTAATCAGCCAAACAAATTGTTAGCTTTTCCATGCACATACATTTGTATTGCACCTTTACAACTTCATCGCAAACAATTTCAGAATTGTGCATACTAACAATCAAATTCACTTTCTCAAAAAGGAAATACCATTCCTTGTACTTTGTCTTAGTAGGCATTTGGTCTTCCTTATGGGCTTACAATACCACCATATCCAATACTCATTTCCTCCCTACAATTCATTCTTTACACAGCCAAACAAACTATTAGTCTCTCATGCATCCATGTATATATATCTATATTCAAAACCATGCATACTAACAGTTCATCACATCTATATAAACATAAAAAGGGAATCCCATTCCTTGCCTATACCTCATTTCAACGTACCAAACCTTTCAAAACGTAATTCAACATTTCAAAGTATTTTAACAAATGTGCCAATTATTCATGGCCACATTCATACCCAATGCACTCTTGCATTGCTTTCAACTTCGTCACATTTTATGACCAGTTATTGGCCATGGTGTGTTGGAATTTAACCAACCTTTTCCTCATATGGATTATTCATTTTCTTTCATTATTACAACAGGACCATACTGCCTACTATAGGTCGATCACGATCCCAAATCAGTACACATGAACTCAAAAGTTTCACATGAATCCCTTTAAGCATTCCTTGATTGGTCAATGAATTCATGACATATCAGTTCATGAATTCTTCCAAGGGTTACAAACAGTGTTTACTAGCAGAGGTTCATACCTCCATCATTTAGGCTCTCCTTCCTGAATCATACCTTACTTGGGTACCCAAGGCATACAACTTCCTTTCAAAAGTTCATGCATAAAACTAAGACAATAAAATATTTCAGAAGGGGTTCTTACCAAATCCCTTCATACCTTGTGTGAAATAGGCACAAATATATTTATACCAGTTCTTGGTTGCTAGCACTCTCTTTCTGATTTTTACCTCATCAACAATGCTTTATGGGGACTTTTATAGCCCTGTCAACAATCTTTCAACTGCAGCCTTCTCCTGGTCATCCTCTTCTTGAGGTTTCCCATCATTGGCAACTGTCTTCCTCAATAGATCCAATTCCTTTCTATACATACCATGCATCATCATAGTCACAATTTCATTAGTTGTAATATTAAACCAAATGCATGTATCATAACATTCAAATTCATAAAACATCTTCAAAATGTCCTAGCATATCTTTATGCACTTCATCACATTATCCTCAAATGTTTCCACAAGTGCAACACAAATAGATTTCGATTGTATCTTCAACAATACAATCTTTATCACTATGGTGTCAAAACCATTTTACTCTCATTAGTGTACCAGCTTCCTCATCCAAGCGAAAACATAATACTCAACAAGGAAAGAATTGAGGACTCTCCCCTTCTTCCAACTCTTTCTACACCACCTGGGACTTTTCAGCCCAGTTGAGTTATCTCTAAGGCCTCACTTCCTTTTCTTAATCATGGTTTCAACCAAGCCTATTCAGTTAAACGTACTCATTTAATCATACTCAGGGGGTTTACTTTCCTTTTACCAATTATACTGGTTTCCACAACTTCTCTTTTAATCCTACGACTCTGTTAAACAATTTAGGGTTCTTAGTATGAGGAAAGTGTTCCTCCTTTTCTCCCCCTTTACTTATGAAATCTACTTCTTATTGTGATCTTTCTTCTCTTTTCCTAAGCAGCCATGGGTTAGTCTCATACTAACTCTTAGGATACATCAGCATTCTTTAATAGCAAAATATTTTGCCCATAATGAATCATGAACCTGTGCATCCTGCATGTTACCATTCGGTTATTAGAATGGTCAAGATTCATTATTAGTATTATATTCATTACATGATGTTTTTCAAAATGTAATCTAGGATTCTAGTATATATATATATATAAACTTGTGGATCACTGCTTAATTCTTAGCAGCCATTAAGGTTGCGACCTTGTTTTCCTGACAGATTCTTCACACAGTTCCTCCACAGGGAACTCCTTCAGCATGCAACTTCCTTATTTCATATCCATCACTATTCTTGATGGCCTCAGCCGTGAGTTAGCTTCAGCAGTTTACCAAATATCACATAAGGAATATAAACATGCATCTTGGTCATGTACCCAAATTATGTATCCATACATATTCTGGTTTTGTTAACTTACATCATACATGTGCATCACTTGCACGTTTAATATCATTCATACCTAACTGGTAATAATATCAGGCTTCATATTAGGAAGCTTCACAATGCATTAACCCATGCACTCAAGCATGATTAAACACAGATAAGTATTAATCATGCTAGCTTATTGCTTGCACTTTTTCCATGTCATTCACACACATGGACATATCCGGCTTCTATATCCTTTTCCCAAGGATATTCCAATCATCCTTATGATCATGTATACACATTCATGTGTAAGTAGGTGCATCTCTTGCACCCTTTTACCTCATGCATTCGCTTGATAGTTTAATTTCATCATTAGTGTCCTTTAGTTTGAGATTTCAGTCACTACAAAACTAATCTCATAGTCATATCTTGTATTGATGTTTCCTTCTCTCAAGGCCGTAACCAACGAGGGTCACTTTCCACTTTATGCGACAACATCTGGCAAGAAAATCTCCTTGCCTCAGCGTCCATAGGGTTTTACCCATCTCACTTTTCTCTGGTCCTCAGGAGTTATATACTCTGATTTAATATAAAATAGTAACTATAACTTCCAGGGATCCCACCTGATCTTATCAGATTCCTTCAATCCCACAAAGGTATTAACCATTATATAAACTACCATCATCAGTGCTTGAAGTTCCAACTGCCCATGCTTAGAAGCAGTGTTACGAACACCAGGTCACTCATCCTTCGAGCTTTAGTTGCTCGTGATAGAACCCTACCATATTCAGTTATCCATATTCAATTCTTATTATAAATGTTAATTAGCATATCCCTACTCCGGTAAGAGTAGTTATCACTTTGACAAACGGATAAAGAAATTCTTCTGCTGAAATTCAACAAGAATTCCCAAAATCACAGGTTCAATCTGTAGTCCTTATCCTCAAGGACTAAATGAAGATAACAATACCTCCTTACGTGACTCACACATGAGCCCAAGCATGCCAAGTGTTGTAACCATGACCTGATACCAATCTGTAACACACCCACAATAGGTCATAAACGTTTTCGCTTTTCTTAAAGGACAGATTCTCTATTTATGGTTTCTAATTTGGAAAGTCGAGGAACCATTCCGACCTCCCAGTCAAGGATATCTGATTCTGAAGGCAAATGACTCTCTAAGACCTTGATTATCTCACTCTGTAATTAAAAGCATACCCTTTTGACTTTCGGGTGCAGGTCTAATGGTACCCGCGACCTTCCCTTCACACTTGTGGAATATATGAGTTTGGGCACTAGCCCCTTTTCTGATAAGCCCCTCCTGTTGGATCATGTTGTCATTGATGCCAATGGTTTGACTGATTGATGTCAAAGGATTGATTGATTGATGATTGATGTAATATAATATGTATTTTTCTTGATGAGATTGCATAGATGAAGATGGATCAATGAGTTGTCATTGATATGATGAAGATGCATCAATGAGTTGTCATTGATACATGATGAAGATGGATCATTGTGGTTTCATTGGTATATGATGCATTGTTGGAAAAATGTATAGATGACTCATTATTGTCTTATCATGATTGATAAGGTGCACAAATGGATGAAATCCAAAGTGGTCCCCTTATGGTGAAATCCCTCACGGGAAGACGCTTTGCAGATTGAGTTATCCTAGAAGAATGGTTGGAGGACCCTTGCTCTCATTATTTTCTTATCATGATTAATAAGGTGCACAAATGGATGAACTCCAAAGTGGTCCCCTTATTGTTATAACTCTAATTTGCACCAGACATGCTTACCTAGCATTAGGCCATCTCATATCCATTCTTTTCCAAACCACTGTTGAACAACTCTTCTTAAAAACCCCTTTTATAAAGGCCCATGCACCCTGCTCCATTACTGCATGCGTGTACACGCTAGCTAACCCAAGATAGCTCGCGTGTACCTACAAAAGCATGAAAAAAGGAAAGTTGTTGATGGAACACACAACTTTGGGTGAGTTAACTAAACATTTCGGCCATGCATGGCCGGAACTTCGACCAAATACCTAGCTTCTTCTAGCCTATAAAAGAAGGGTTAGGGGTCCCACTTGGAAGAGGAGAATCATAGTAAAGAAACTACACCCGATTTCACATTCCCTTTGTCCCAACCTTTAGACATCCTTCTGCAAAGAGAAATATAGAGAAAAGAAGTTGGAGGACAGTTGAAGAGGAGCCCAGGACCAGATTTGTGGAGCAGTGGTCGACTTCATCATTGTAAGTTGATTTGTTGAAGTTAATAATAAAGAAGTACTTTTCCCGTCCCACCATATGAGGTTTTCATGGTTTATTGCATACATGTTCATTGAATATCTAACCCATTAATCTGTAGATCAAATGCATGTGGAGTTATTTGTTTGTCTTGTGTGAATGCAGGTCAGCCTTGGGAGGAGAGATGTAGTCGAAGAGCAATCAAGCATGAAGAAGGATCGATATCAAACGCCCGAAATAAGGTATGCTCACTTGATCTTCTTAACTACATATTTTCTTAAGAATAATGGGGATTAGTTCCGGGACGACAATAGAAAGTAGGAATCTTTAGGTCTTTTCTACATGCATGTTATAACCCTAAGTGATAATCCGTAGAGGGATTTCCCACTCACAATAGATTTGGCGACCATACTGGGGATCTCTAGGGTTTCTGGGAATATTTTGTGTTTTGGGTATTTTTTAAGAACTGGTTTCATTTCCTGTTTTTAAAATTTCTGCAAAAGTCTGAGCTAACAGAGATTCTGGTCTTCCATACTAGTTATCTTTGTTTCTTTGCTTGAATGTATTTTTTTTCCGAGACCCACAGAGGTACACACGGCCTATATAAGGTTTGCACGCATGTACCCACGCCCTACATTCTCACAACCCACATGTACACGCTAGCTGAGGAAGTGGCAGTCGTGTGTATGATTCCAGAAAATTTCTTTTAGAGAGGCAGTCATCCTCTTCCCTGTCAGAATTAGTCCTTCTCAAGGGTTTTCTAGAACTCTTTTTAGTCTTTGTTGTTTGCAGTCTATAGCTTAGGTTTCACCTCAGATTGGTTTGTTCTATGAAGTTTTCCTTGAATTGTTTTCTTTTTTCTGTTAAAGTAAGTGTCTGAGTCTTCAAGAGATTATGGTTCTCAGTACCAGTAGTCTCTGCATGGGTTGGATTGCTTGTCTTTTCAATTGTCTCAGAGTTTCAAAGATACACACGACCTGTATAAGGCCAGAACGCGTGTACACGCACTCTGACTTTCCACAGCTCGCGTGCACACGCTTGTTGTTGAACTGTTAGCAGTGTGCTTGTGGAGAAATTTTTTGTTGAAGGTGAGGTAGTAATCCTTTCCTCTGAAAAGAGTTATACCTCTCAGGTTTTTGGGTCTCTATCATAGCGGTCAGTAACTTAGGTTTGATCACAGCAATAGATTTTTTTTCATTAAGAATTTTTCTTCAAAATTTTATTTTATATGGTTTTTAGACAAGTGTGAGAGTCCAATTTTAATTTGCTTGTGTGTAATTTTTAAAGTGACTCTTTGCGATCTGCACTTAGGCCAGAAGTTTTCTTGGTTTTGACTTGTTGATATTTTTCATTTTTTGCTTTGTGAGCATTCAAATAAAAAAAAAACTCTTTTATTTCTTTGTTTGGTTAAAAAGTGTTGTTTTGCATTAGTAACCAGGGAAAAGTATTTGTTTTCATAAGTTCTTAACGGTTTACTTAGATCATAAGTAGCTCATAGTCGAGTGAAATCCTGCTTTGAGTTTTCTGTTCAAAGATCTTAGAAAAAAATTAAGTTTGAAAAGTTGTTTAAGATTTGAGTTAAGTGAAGGTTATTTTTGTTTCTAGCTTTCCGTTTATTTCTTCTCTCGTCTTTCAAACATCACTAGTTTCACTTTCATAAGATTTGACTTAAGACAAGCCATAAAAATTAACGCTAAATCTAAAATTCATTAGACTTTTTATGTTTGTAGGGTCAACCAACTAGTTTAGGGTTAGGGCCTTGAATTAGGTTGGAGAGGAAACTCTTCAAGGCCATTAAAATAAAAAATTGGAGTCTGATTTAGGGAGTGTCAAAGTCTAGTATCGTGAAATTTATCCGGCACCCCCCTCTAACACAGGGGCTAAACACGAGGTTGTGTGTGGAAAGGTAGCTAAGATAACCCCTCCAAAGCTGGACCAATCATAGTGGAGAACACATATAGAGGGATTGTCTTAGGATTCCATCGATTGCATTTGACACGGAGCTTCGTGGGTCTTGAATCCGTTCGAGGTCCTCAGTTTTCTTTCAGACCACTTGTCTTCGATACCCTTGACAGGTTTTGGGCTCGATACCCTACTCATTGTGGTCTACCTGACTTTCAACTGTACCCGCCTGGTGACTGTTCATGCACTGACAACCTAGTTGTCTATCTTTTTAGAGACATACATAGGTGACTTCGGGCATATACCATGGTACCTAGGACAGACATCGAGCCATGCTTTGCAGATTATACCCGGAGGGTTCTTTCGTGTTTGCTTGTTTTATCTTCTAGGGACTTTTTTAGTATGTGTTGTTTTTTGAATGAATAGAAATCCCTAGGGTGTCTTTGATCTTCTCACACAGTGGAGGATCACGAGCTCTGTCAGTCACGAAGGCTTCTGGGCCTGTCACCGGTTACACTGGAGCCACCCCCACCACCACTAAGGCAAAAGCTAGACCAACAAGGGTCTTTTGAAGAGACTGAGTCACAAGAAATTGTGCCCGACCAACATCCGGAGGAAACAACCATTTTAGACTTTGGAGCGAAATCTCTTGGTCCACCTAAAAATCCAACCACTGATCTTTCGGCACCCGTCATCATACCGATTCACCCTTACAAGTTCTAGACAGTGCCGCACGCAACAATGGAAACAAATGTTGTCACTCCTTCTAGGAATTCTTCAATTCCCACTACGGTTGTCACCACAGGAGAGTTTCCACCTTCTAACCCACCATCATTGGTCTAAGCCACCATGGTCTCGACCACCTCTACCTCGTACAGTGGTCCGATCCCATCTATGGCGGCGGCCACAACCCCTTTCACACCAAGTGCGACAAGCCCTCCATTCTCATATGGGATGCCTATCTAAGGTACAAGTCCTGTACTTTCCTACTCCACTTCACAGACTATAGGTCTGGGGGAAGGGAGCTCTAACACTCCTCTACAAGTCCATATGGGGGGCACTTCAACTCCTTTTAACGCTTTCCCTTACAGGGGAGTTCATATACCTCCTTCGTCCCCTTCACTCGGTGGCACCCACCTGCAATCTGTCGGGCCACCTACACACCATAGTTTATTTGGAGCAGGGAGTCAAGGACCACCTTCACATAATATGCCAGTAGGTTCGACAATGTTTTCTTTGTTCGTTGCATTTGGTAACAACGCTTTCTCCTCATCTTCTTTCCCAACTAGGGGCAATCCCAGTTAAGGACAACCTATTCCTATGTAGGGTATTATTCTTGCACAAGGGGCAAACCCATGAACTTCTTCCACATCAGGGCCTTGGAATTCTAGGCAGGGATCAGTTCCCTCATCAGGAATGTCGATCTGGAGCAATTATTTTCACAACCAATGGAACCTCGGACAAGTTACTATGCCTATCCCCATGGGATCGGCATGGGGCAACCCTTCCCAAAGTCCTCTGAATGTAATGCATGCCCAACCATCTACGTCTTATTTTGGGAATCAACCAATGATGTTTCCTCACATGTAGAATCCTTACGCTGGTCATGGAAATGGTTTTTACCAGAACCCAGGCCAGTAGCCGAACTGTTCCTGGAAACCTGGTGCCAGTCAAACTCCATGTCCCTTTTTCCATGGTTATCACCAATAACCCAAACTACCTTTCCTGACAACCTTGCATTTTCCATATTTGATGAGGTTGTTGAATGACCCTATCTGTCATGATCCGCATTGGCCCCCTATGCCGACGAAGTTGCCTTCGGACATACCAAAGTTCGAAGCAAGGCCTAACGAAGATCTAGGAGATCATGTGACCACCTTCCATATTTGGTGCTCATCTAACTCGTTGAAAGACGACTATGTACAGTTGTGATTGTTTCAACGTACTCTCATTTGGAGTGTCGCGAAATGGTACATTGAGCTTGACCACTCAAGATACTCTTCCTTCGGCGAATTGGCAATGGATTTCCTAAACCATTTCCAATTACCTGTGAGATACGATGCTGGCACAGAATTGCTGGGCATTTTCGCACAGACAAAAGCGGACCATATCTCTGATCACATCTGAGAATGGAGACACCAGAAGAGTTTAATTAAGGTGCCAGTGCCACCATCATTCCTTCTCGAGTGGTTCCTTAATTCTTTGGTCCCACAGTTATCTAAAGACGTCGCAACGTCAAGAGTGTTTTCTGAAGAAGACGCCAGCATGAGATCTCAACATCTTGAGCTAATCTATTCTCAGTCTGGTTTATTATATGAGATCTTGCTAGATGCGCCATGCTCAATACTTGATAAAACCAGACAGAGAGTTGGACCACATGCCGATGGTATTGTTGGTTCAATACAAACAAATCCCACTGAGAAACTGACGAAGCAATTGTAGCAATTGTCTATACAACACACAACGTCCAACCAAACTATTGTTTTGGCTTCTCCCCCTACTAAAACATCGGATGTACACACAGTGCAATCGACAAATCCAAAGGCCACCCAACATCCTGAAGGAAATAAAAAACAACGAAAGAAGGGTAAGGGGGATAAGAAACCCACTAATAATGTTGGCAGGGGAAACACTGATAAACGGAAGGTGAGGTATTTGTGCAACCTGTGTGCAGAAGACCACCCGACCCACCAATGTCCTCGGCTTACAGAGGCCCAAAATTTTGAGACACGGCAACAACCTACCGTGTTAACCAATCCATTTAAGCATGGGAAAAGCCTAACCCAAGCCTCTACAAGCGTGGAAGGGGGCAGTCAAGGACCCTCTCCATCTTCGAACAATCCCGCATCCGCGAATGTGTATATGATGAAGGACGATGCTTTCATATCAACTAGAGCGCATGACTATAGTAAACCAAGCACTTCTGAGAAGGGAAAAGAAGCCGAACTCCCATCTCTTCCTCTCCAGATCGAGAAGACTTTGGTCAAAACAATGACACGCATCCCAAAAGGCACGTTCAAAATGATTCTCACAACCCAAACGCAAGGGCCGCCCATAACTATTTTGTGGTGGAGGATTTGTCTCAAACCCCTTGTGGGATGTCTGCTTTGGAGGTCCTGCAAAGATGCCCTTCCCAGAGGAAATATTTGTTAACCGCTTTAGGATCTACCGAGACTTGTAATTCGGGTACAATCATGATGGATACAACCGACTTAAAACCTCATCTACCTTACCACGTAGCATTTCAGATAGTAGTGGCTCACCCCACAAAAACTTTTACTCGAAATATTTTCCGCATGATGGTTGATGAGGCTGCTTCGACCTGCGTTATGTCGTTGGCATGTTGGAAGACCATTGGCCAGCCCATTTTGTCTTCGTCACCTACACTTCTCACTGCTTTATATGGGCATTCATTCCGACCACATGGTATCATTCCCTCTTTCTCTGTGCGGTTAGGAGGGAAGACCATGTGTGTCGAGGTAGAAGTAGTCGACGCGTCTTTCGACTAAAATCTCTTGTTAGGAAGGAGTTGGACTTATGCCATGCAAGCAATGGTTGCTAAATTTTTCCGGGTCTTGTTGTTTCCACACAAGGACCAGATTGTGACCATTGATCAATTGTCTTTCTCCAGACCTGACCCTTCATTGGGGGTATCCACGGTCCTGATGATTGATAATCCCCAACCCGGCGTAGTCAACGTAGGGGTTGGTTTGTGCCCATATTTGATGGGTACCTTCAATTACCCACCCCCTCAAGGCGATGTCAAGTTCATATCCGACCACCATAGGGTTGAGATTTTCCAAGTTTCGTCGTTTCGCACAACTTACTTCAACGATTCGTGGATACTTCCTTCCCCATTGGCCACAATGGATGGGACAAGGCACCTGGGCATGTCCATGCCCTTGTCTATAGTTGAAGTAGTGTACTCTTTAGTCCAGCAAGCTTCGGCCAACACAGATCCAACTCCTGCACAAGATGATTGATAATCCCCAACCCGGTGTAGTCAACGTAGGGGTTGGTTTGTGCCCATCTTTGATGGGTACCTTCAATTACCCACCCCCTCAAGGCGATGTCAAGTTCATATCCGACCACCATAGGGTTGAGATTTTCCAAGTTTCGTCCTTTCGCAACCCTTACTTCAACGATTCGTGGATACTTCCTTCCCCATCAGCCACAATGGATGGGACAAGGCTCCTGGGCATGTCCATGCCCTTGTCTATAGCTGAAGTAGTGTACTCTTTAGTCCAGCAAGCTTCGGCCAACACAGATCCAACTCCTGCACAAGAGTTAGATCTGCCTCTAGAGAATATTTGGGCTCAAGGTTCTCTCGCTGACACCGATTCATTAGACTTAGTCTTGCCTTCTGATGAAGTATTAATTGAAGCAATGACTAGTCCAGACAAACCCTGGGACGATCTCCATCACAGATCATACTTCCTCCTAGAGTTAAATAGAATCCAAGCTGGAGAATTCACCTTGACTATGACTGGAGATAGGTCTTGTCCTATTAATCCCTTAGCTACACATGAGGTCTATGTCGAGGGTAATATGGAAACCATCACTGAAACCATACCGATCAATATCTCCATAACCCCTGGCATCATGGAGAATGTTTTCGTCAGAGCTAACTGCTCCCCCAGAGAGATTCAAATCTACACAGATCTATTTAAAGAATTCGGCGACGTTTTTGCCTGGTCTTACGAGGAAATGCTAGGCATCGATCCAAAAATAGTTTAACATGAAATCATAACTTATCCAGATGCCAAGCCTATTCGGCAGAAGCTTCGTCCAGTTAATCCCAGGAAAGCAGCAGCCATTAAGGCTGAAGTTGAAAAACTGCTAAAATACAGTTTTATCTATCCTATCCATTTGACCCAATGGATGTCAAATCCTATGTTGATCAATAAGAAACAGGGCATGATTCATGTATGTACGGACTTCCATGATTTGAACAAGGCCTGTCCAAAAGATAATTTTCCCACACCATTCATTGACTAGATAATTGATGAATGTGTAGGTTGTGAGGCCTTCTCTTTCATGGACAATTTTTCGGGATATAATCAAATACAAATCAAACCCGAAGACCAGCACAAAATGGCATTCATTTGTCCATGGGGTACATTCGCATATTGTAAGATTCCCTTTGGTCTCAAAAATGATGGTGTGACTTTTTGGCGGGCCATGTCTTTTTCTTTCCATGATCTCAAGCATATAGTCGAGGCCTATTTAGATGATTTAGCATCTCGATCTGGAAAGAGAATGGATCATCCCACACACCTCTGACTTATCTTTGAGTGATGTCGCTACTTCCGAATTTTCTTGAATCCAAACAAGTGTGGCTTTTGTGTAACATCAGGATGCTTGTTAGGTTTCATAGTGTCAACAACAGGGATCATGGTCGATCCTCTCAAGGTTGAGGCAATAATTCAGTTCCCTCCCCCACGCACAATCCTTCAACTTCAGATTCTACAGGGCAAGGTGAATTTTTTAATACGTTTCATCACTAACTATGCCGAGATCACAAAGGGATTTATGCGCTTACTAAAGAAGGACGTTCCTTTTTATTGGGACGATGCCGCTCAACACTCTTTCGAAGTGTTGAAACATGCCCTCACAACTGCCCCTCTGCTTCGTCCACCTAACTATAACAAAGATTTCTTATTATACCTAGCTACAGTAGAGTCAACCATCAGCATGGCCATAGTTCAGGAATATGATTTGTTCTCAGAATATGTGATCTATTACCTGAGCTGAGGCCTAGTCGGATCGAAACTCAATTATTCTCATATCGAAAAACTTATGTTGGCCGCAGTCCATGTTGTTCAACGCTTCCGTCATTATGTTCTGTTTCGCAATACCACAGTAATTGTTGTTGTGAATCCATTCCAGTACATTTGACATGACGGGTAATAGGCGGAAAGATCAGTATATGGATAGTCATCCTCTAGGATTTTGACTTAGATTTCGTTTCAGCGAAATCCAAAAAGTCACTGGTCTTCACAAAACTTATTTCGGAACTTTTGGTAGAATCAGGTGATGTTGTGCTCAAAGAGTCGCCTATCAGAGGAGATATGTTTTTTATCACATCTTTAGATCCCTGGTATGGAGATATATTTATCTATCTCTAGACTTTGAAGTGCCCCACCTCTACTTCTCGTGATCAGCGTCGTCGTATACACCATCAGGCCAAGAATTATCTCATACTCGATGATACGTTGTATCAAAGAGGTGTAGACTGCATCCTGCTCCGATGTCTCACTCATGAAGAAGCAGATATCGTGCTTAATGATTACCATACTGGAGCATGTGGCGGTCATTTGTCTGGGTTGGCAACAACCCAAAATATTTTACGAGTAGGTTACTTCTGGCCGACACTAATCAAATATTGTATCGAGTCGGTCAAGAAGTGCCACCCATGTCAGATCTTCTCTCGGAAGATGAGGGCACATCCCACTCCCATGTTTCTTGTCATCACAGTTGGTCCATTCACCAAGTGGGGGATTGATTACACTACATGCAACCCTCCTTCAGCAAGGGGGCATTGTTATATCATTGTAGTCGTAGACTACTTCATGAAGTGGGTCGAAGCTATGCCAATGTTTAAAGATGATGGAGAGAATGTGGCTCTCTTTTTATTCAACCAGATAGTAGCAAAGTTTAGCGTCTCGAGAGAGATTGTCACTGACCATGGTAGTCACTTTCAGAACTAGATGATGAACGAGTTAACATCAAATCTTGGGTTGCGGCAAGAACACTCCTCACCCTACTACCCCCAAGAAAATGGTCAGGTGGAAGCTGTAGATAAATCTCTTAAGACCATCCTACAACGAACGATCAACTCATTCAAGTCAAATTGGAATTTGATGTTATACTCGGCATTATGGGCTTACCGAACATCTATTAAGACTGCAACCGATTTCTCATCTTTTCAACTCGTTTACGGGCTGGAAGCAGTATTGCCTATCAAATGTCAGATCATGTCCCTAAAGTTCGCAGTACAATTATTGCCAAACACTTCTCCACGTGAAGAGATGTTATTATACCTTGAGTGGCTCAATGAGCAGTGTTGTGATGCGGCCCTGGTCAACGAGGCTCACAAACATAAAGTCAAGTGTCAGTATGATCGGTTCGTTCATCCTCATATTTTCTCTGAAGGTGACCTTGTCCTGGTCTATGACCAAGATAAGGACCTCCTGGGGGCAGGAAAATTCAAACCCATGTGGTTTAGACCTTTCATCATAAAAGAGGTTTTAAAAAAGGGTGCTTATCATCTGGTTAAATTTGAGGGAAATGCTTTGGCAGAGCCTAGAAATGGGCTCTACCTCAAGAAGTATTACTCATAGGTAGGTCACCATGGGTAACTTTTTGTAACATGTGTATAGTCTTTGTACTATTACTTTCTAGTTTCTTTTAGTATTATGGATGTGTAGTTTTTGATGTTATATTTCATCACTATGGAAGATGTCAAGTGAATCCGAGGTGTTCATTGGGTATACAGACAGTGCTAGCTAGCACACTGGGAGGCTTGCCTCCACAGCTTGGGTAATTTTTACACCTCGAGGCCAGTTATTATCTTCCAGAGGTATATGCTTAGGTGACACCACAAACAATGTCGCCGAGTATAGTGCAGTTATTGAGTTGCTTCGTGACGCCCTTTCATTTGGTATCTCTCATCTCTGAGTCTATCTAGATTCTTAGCTGGTTGTGTCTCAGTTAAATAGAGTCTATCATGTTCATGATTGAAATTTACACTGATGATTCCTTAGGGTACGTCTCTTAGAACGAAGCTTTGATTATATTACATATTTTCATGTTCCTAGGAGATTAAACCAAATTACAGATACTCTAGCTAATCAAATTTTAGATTGGCATCTCGCACACATATGAAAGGATATACATATAAACATGTAA
>SNQJ01S0022159.1:274624-285509 GCA_010110895.2 Picea sitchensis | reverse complement strand
CGACTCCCTATCCTCCATTAATTACCTTATCCTCCCCATTATTACCTTATCCCATGCCTTTATTACCTTATCCTTCATTTATTGCTTCATTCCCCCCCTGCATACGTAAAGTCGTTCTATTCTAAGGCTTTTGCGACCATTGTTTTGATCAGAAAGTTCTTTCAAATTTATCGCATAGATTTTTTGGTGTTCGACGTTTTAGACCAAACTAGTGTGGTCCATCATGAGGAAAACTTTTTTGTGAAGTCTTATTATTAATAATTTAAAGTTATTAAGCTCCTTTAATTTATTACTCAAATATTTAATGAGTCAATTAATTAATTAATTAATCATCAATAGATATGAACAATTAATTAATAATTAATTAATTAATTCATATTATTAAGAAATAATTATTGTTTAACTAAAACATATTAGGACAGTGAGATTATCTAATTAATTATACTTAATAAACCCTATGCACTATTTAACAAGGGTTGTTACACTATTTATATTCATTACTCATATTGAAGTTTATTACATTTTGATTTAATTGTAAAAGTGAAATTAAAGAAATAAAAAAAACCTTCATTTCAATACTTATTTTCTCAATATAATTATACACAATATTGTTTTATTAATTCACATATTCACCAAAATTAATTTAAAATTACATAAAAATATACATATACAAATTGGAACCTTGATTAAGGTATATGTATAACTTTGAAAACGCATAAATACATGAAATGAAAGTTAGCATTTCACTCTTTGAAATTGCATTCACATAACATGCATAGTTTAGTGCATTTACTATTATTTACCTAAATATTAAATATTTTGATATTTTGAAAAATTTTAAATAAATAAATGTAAAAAATGGTTTTAAATGAATTCCAAAAATATAAATAAATAATTATTTTATTAAAAATAAATTAAATTAAAATAAAATAAAATTTATTATTAATATTTAAATCATAAAATTTGATATATATAAAAAATATAAAAAAATAGTTAAAAACGAATTTAAAAAAAAAATACATTAAAATTTAATTGAAAATTTAGTTTATAAAACCCCTTCAATAAACTACATATATCTAGTTTTAGATAATTAATATTTAATATTTTTTCCAATAATTTAATTGAAAATTTAGTTTATAAAATCCCTCCAATAAACTATATATCTATAGTCTTAAATAATTAATATTTTAGATTATTTTTCCAATAACTCAAAATACTATAAGGAAAGATACGAGGGTCATTTTCCTTTAATTAATATTTGATATTATTTTATAATTTAGAAAATTAAAATTTATGTGTGAGAATATATAAATATTGTGGTTAAATATAACAATAAAAATAACATTTAAATAATTTATCATAAAATTAATATATATAAAAGGTAAAATTAATAAATTTAATGTTTGATTAAGATGTCATTTACCAATATGGAAAAGTATTTTTCATTTTTTCAAGAAACATAGGATTTACATTCTAAAGGAATCCAATTTTAAGGAACCTTATGTTATGTAATATTTCCCGTGCGGACAGGTGAAATTTCCCTTGGATTACAAACTCCTATACTAAGACAGAAACACTACAAGTGGACACTAATATCCCTTTGAATTAATTTTAACCAATCAGAAAGTGAGAGGGAGAAAGGGTGTGATGCACCTTGTTTCGAAGTGTGTCCTCACTACTTCGAGTCTGAGCTTGATCTCCAAACTCCCAGGTGCAACTTAATGCCTACAATAGGAAGAAAAAATAAACCACTACTTCCTACTCTAATTGATTAGGAAAAATAAATTCATCTACGAAGATTGAAACAACAATAGACAAGAACATAAAAGAATACACAAGCTTGAAGGAAATATGCCAAGTTTTTTGAAATGAGAATCCAAAGAGAATACTTACAAACAGTGGATGATGATGCAACACTTCTCGGAGCTCTCCTCATTCAACCATTTCTCGAATCTACCAAGATCAAAATTTTGATACATGAAAGCTTCTCCCCTTTTCACCTTGGAAATCCCTCAATATATAAGCTTGACAGGCACAACAACCATGATAAAATGAGGGATATGGTTGAGGATATGGCTCCTTGAGGTTTGGATCAAATCCTAAAATGAATCCCAAGCAAGAGGGTCAAACACAACCAATCCTATCTCAAAGGGCTATCCCATAGAATAAGGTGGATGAGATCCCCCCTTTATCTCAAAAAGACCAATGTTCCCCCCAGTAAAAGACAAGGTGCCACCTTAGCATTGTCACTCCCCTATAATGGCATATGGGGTGCCATGGGACCACCTTGAATAAGGAAAAGGGGCTGCAACCCTTCTTATATCCTCAAAAATAGGTCAAATTTTCCAAGGGAAAAGTGTGTTTTGACCTAGAAATGATGGTTTTCTTCCTCATATATGACTTAGGGGTCATGAACAACTATTTTAATGGTGTAAACGCACGACGACACCTCAGAAAGTGAATGCAACACTTGGGAAGGTGCATACAACACTTGCAACAGTGAATGCAACACTTACCAAGGTCCATACATCAATTTTGTGAAACTTGTGACACTTAGGGTGTGAAACACAAATGTGACATTTTGATGCGTAACACCATGATACATTACCCGAGATTAAAAAGAATCTCTTGAAGTGGAATGATTCTTTCACTCTAAGTTTCATGAGTTTGTAAAAGATAATTTGGAAGAAATAGAAACCACAATAAATGGAAGACAACATGATCTATCTAATGAATATATTCAAGAGGAATTCAACAAATGGGTTCAAGACCTAATTTTTTCTCAAACCCAATATACATAATTCTTTTGTATCATTGAGACATATAGGTTATTGAAATACCCTATAGGTCAAGTCAAGGATGAGAGGATTTTACAACAACAATATATTCTTTGTTAGGGACCTAACCTCCCTAACCCCTCATGTAGGTAGAATAATATATTTCCATGTAATAAAGGCCAATATTATTATGGCCTAGCAATAAGGAAGAATAAGTCAAATGTAAGAAGACCTAATATAATTTTCTACTTCTAGAAGGATATTCCTCTAGATTGTTGTTTTGGATACACATATTTAATATAAATAGGAGTAGAGGGTATGAGAAGTTTTATCTCAGGTATTATTGTAATAGAGATCTTCTCTATTAGAGGTTGGCCCCTCGAAGAGGCAAGTGAACACTGCTATCACTAATCAAGGTGTTGTTTATGGTGTTATTACGAGATTATTCTAATGTTGTTCTAGTTCTATCATTGTTGTTCTATCATTTCTAGCTAAAATATTTATGTTCTGCATAATATTTTTATATCTGGAACACTACAAGTGGTATGAGAGAACTTTTATTGGAAGAAAACTATGGGTTAATTTTTTTAGGGTAAAGATGTATTCCAGTGTCTTAAAGCTACAAAGATCTATCGTTATGCGCATAAATCCGTGGTTGGGGAGTCATACACACAAGAAATACAAGTGGTACTTAAGCGCACATATGTTGGCCACCCTTGTAACCCTTATTGGTACCCCTTCGAGTGGTAACGCATTAGACAACACTTGTATAAAAATCAACCTAGATCTCCTGAAGCCCTCCATAGATAAATCGATCGACCACCTGATTGTTATAGTGCCACTGAGAACAAAACTCGAGAAGATAATATCTACTATCTAGGTAGTCAGGTAGTATGTCTAAGGTCACAGTCTAGACTCCTGGTGGCACCATTATTTGAGCTCTATATCGTTGGATTCCTCTCTTCTCCCTTATCGCAATCATACCTATCATTTTTCAACAATTTTTTTTCCCGTGGACCCGACCCCCTTCCAACACCCTTATTGGGCCTTACTCCATTAGATTCCCCTCATCTCTCTAATCATTATGATACACTTCACCCATAACCCATTTTATCTGTGGTCCCACCCACCCCTTTTTCGTTTTCCCTATTCATCATGGCCCACACCCGTAGCTAAGACTTGGAAGCTTGCTTCAATACCTTGTCCTCTAATTTCATAGAGACCCAACAAGAAGTGGGGAAGTTCGGTGCCAATTTTTCCACCATCAATAAAAACATGCATTCTTCCATCGACACCAAAATGGAAACCATCAAACATAACCTCACTACCGAGCTTGTATCCTTTTCTACCCAACTTGAATCCTTCACTACAATGATCTGCACCAAGATGAATATTCATGCAGATCTTCCCTCCTCTGACCCACCTTTGCACTTTGAAGGTGAAACTTCCTCCAATTTCTAGAATTTTCATCCCCATCACTTTCAGTGTGACCTATGCCTTCCGCGTTTGGATGTGAACAAATTTGATGGATCAGATTCCATTGGTTGGGTAAGTCAAATGGAACATTATTTCTCTTTGTATGACATTACAAATGAGTTGGCCAAGCTACAATATGGTGTTCTCCATATAGATCAAGAACGTTGGCAATGGTGGAAATGGAGAAAAAATTCCCACCAAGGGTATGTGGCTTGGACACAATTTGTGGCAGAGATTTATGAACTCTTTGACACTAACACCAACCATTTAGGTCATTTGACAAAGTTGAAACAATATGCCATAGTGGAATAATTTATAGCCTCTTTTAGCGATTGTCTTTTCATACAAAGGGCATGTTTGATGTTTTTTCGGAGAATGTTTTATTAGTGGCCTCAAGGATGAGATTCATGCCCATGTCTTCATGGCTTGGCCTCAGATTTGGGTGGAAGCTACTAAAAGAGCCAAGGAAGCACAATCAATTGTCTCTTCTCAAACCCAAAAACCATCCTTTATTCCTCTCCCTAAACCAATCAATCCCACTCCTTTTACTCCACTAAAGATCCAAAAATTGACCAGGGTAGAAATGGACTAACGCCAACTCAAAGGGTTTTTCTATAATTGTTATGACAAATATTTTCCTCGGCACAAGTGTAAGGAACAAAATATTTTTATGGCCATCTCTGAGGATGTTTGAGAATATGATGTCTAGGCCCCCTTTGCGGATGAGTCACATGAACCCACTGACACGAACCCACCCTCTAACCCTTTTGAAGTTGAACCGGTCATTTCCCTGAATGCTCTCGTTGGGTTCTCTGCTCCCCAAACTCTCAAGCTAATTGGTTACATCAAGTATCATCATCGTTGTTGATAGTGGAAGAACCCATAATTTTGCAAAAGAAGAGGATTTTGCAAAAGAAGGTCATTCTCTATATTTTAGAATTGCTAGATGCAAAATTTGAGGTAGTGTGCAAATATATGTTTAAGATAAAAATTGTTGTTTCTCAGGTGATAGATGAAAATGGTGACATGGACCATAAATATGGTTCCACGATCTCTACAGAAACACAAGACAGTCCTATTTGGTTAGATGATGACCCCCCATCCTTCCGGTACAATGCAGGGGGAATGGAGGGAAGTAGAAAATCTAGTGGACTAGCCTATGGATGCTAGTGTCGTACCTCCTAATGCTTTATTTGATAATGGTTTCTTATTACTTAGTTTATATTTATAGTTATAGTATGATAATAAATGTTGTTGTTTCTCTTTGTATAGAAATAAATAGCTTGATAATTCCAAAAACTATGAACACGTATGCTTCTATTTAGTTAGCGGAGGACCTAGTTTCTCAGTAGCAAGCCTTGAACAAAGATATTTGTACCATTTTTGTATCTCACATAAATATATGATTCTTTTTATCTTTAAAATTATGAAAAAAAAAATTATATCAATAATTTTAATATCATACATTAAAAAAAATACATATAACCATTTGAAATAAGTTAGTAAAATAAAAATAAAACAATCTACAATCCTCATAGAATATAAAACATTCTACAATATATTTATTAAAAATTGTATACAACTAACATTATCAATAGTTTCAATATTAATGTCTTTGTTGCATTATGCATCTTTATACATAAAAACAAGAAATCCATGAAGACAATCTTCTCACAAGATCCATACCCATGAATGGGCTCTTTTCAAATCATCCAAATCTTGAGAAGTCAATAGTAACTAATACAAGAACGGGAAGAAAAAACTTTATGTCATTATCTACTCATGTATTGATATCATGATATCAATTTATAATACATGAATTTGGCCACTTCTAGATCTAGATATCATTCACAACTCATCAAGGGATCATGACAACACCTCATCAATAAATAAGGAGTACAATTAATTTAAAGGTGTCCAGACTTTGTGATTATGATTGTATAGGTACTCACAATCTAACATGCGATCATGACAACACCTCATCAATAAATAAGGAGTACAACTAATTTGAAGGTGTCTAGACTTTGTGATTATATAGAGACTCACAATCTAACATCCCCGGTTAATCACAAGATTGAATAATTATACTAGTAAGAAAACAGTAACTAGCATCATCTCCGGTCTACTCCTTGTGATCTCTGACGCCTCCTCCTCCTTTTGGTATCCGACTGGAACCTTGAATTCACGACTACTCGCATCATTCATAATTGCCACAATATATCTTAGAAGACGTTTCGACACATGACCACGGTAATGCAAGCTTATGGAAGTATTTTTAAAATGTCTCTTGTATGATGACAATGGGTTTCCCAATATAACAATCCTGTTAAGATTATCGGCATTCCATTGTTATGTAGAATAGTGTTGGTGCCTCTGCTGTGCGTCTTGCCTTCTCGTTGTGGGACAGACACCTACACCCCAAACTAGTGATCACTTCCCGATCATATATTTCTATTCCGTTGACCCACTCAGAATCTTTCTTTAACCGTATTGCGAGAGCCAATTGCAGGCGGGATGCATCACTATCCTTCCGAGTCCATACAAAACCATCTGGATCGGCTTCTGGTTTGGGTGCGTCCGTTGAACCCTACGCATTTCTCCCATTATCTGCCTCAAGAATTCTAGATAATATTTGGATTTCTTCATAGACTTGATAGAATGCTTCATTTCATTCACTAAAATTTCCAAATCCATTGCTACTAATTTTGAAGTTTTGAGCTTATGGATTCCAGAGCCAACAACGGAGTATTCAATGAAAGACGGATTATTCAATTGAACGAAAGAAATGTGTAGAAGACGGATTACTCAATTGAATGGAAAAAATGTGTATATACAGAGACAACAACGGAGTATTCAATCTTGGACTGGTTATTCAACTGAATCGAACAAACATGTATATATAAACGTATATCCAACTATGTTATTGAAGTATCTTAAAGTAGCTGACATTAATGAAAGATATTAATGTAGCGAGCATTAATAAAGGATTATGGATACTACTTAATAGTTATATAATTTTATTATAGTATTAATTTATTGATATCCTAAAGTATCTAATTGATGTGAGCACATGGTTAATATAATTTCTATATGGTATAGATTTATTATAATGAAAATTATTGTTATGAGTGTGACTATGAACTTTAATGATTTTCAACCAAGTGAATCGAAGCATCAACTAATTATAAGGGATGAGTTTCAACTAATCATAAGGGACAAGTTTCAAACTAATTCATTGTGATTAATCATGGAAATAATTTAAATCTTCGTTTTAGACAATCTCTTCCTTAATCTTATCCTATAAGATCACATATCTAGTTGTTAGATGGAGATAGATCCAACCCAAGAGATTGAAGAAGTATATTAATGGCTAGTGACTTTCATTGGGTTGTCACCAAGATAGTAATTGATGTAAGAGGCTAAATATGATATCGACGCTCAATTCCCAACAAAACACTTAGTTCTACAAGGTCAAGGAAATGTGGAAATATCCATTGAAACCTAAAGGAAATGCATTGCATGACCTTGGGTGCTCAACAACATCTCCTTTAAGGAAAAAAATTAAAATATTTGGGTATACCTTAATTTGGATTCCCCCTATTTTGAAAGAAATAAATTGACAAAATAACCAAGTATTGGGCCTCTAGATTTTGGGATTAGTTTCTTCCCTTAAGGTAGTGCTTACAGGAGATACACACCTATGGGTCACTAAGTTAACATGACATGGCATGTCAGTAGACTTGACATTTATATCATCTTTGGAAAATTATAGATAAATATTTTTCTAAGAATGCATAACATTGCAACTCCAATACTTGGCATTATGGATTTGTAATATGTGGACAATTGCACTTGTATATCCAATTACATGCTTCCAAAGTGGAGATGGAAATGTGCCATCTACATGGTTGTTTAGAAAGATGTTTGGGCTAGGGCTCCATTTACTATGTGCAAGGAATTCCCTACTATGCACTCTATAGCCCACTTTGCCCACTCTCAAGGTTTTGATGCTACTGAACCTTGGCACAATGTTGGTTGTGTTATTCAAGAATGTTTGGAGTGGAATCGAAGCTAATATTTGTCCAATGTTCGAAAAGTGCTTTATTTTTACAAGTTTCCTATCATTTATTTGGTTATATCTTAATCAAAATGACATTTCACAATGTGTGACTTGTGAGCATCAAAAGAAGTGTTGTCTTATACTGATCATGAGAATTGATCCATTCAAGGATTATCTCCTAAATGGTTACCTCATATCCAACGTCTAAAAGAATAGGTTGATCTCTAGTGTTTAAATGTGTTTATTCAACAACACATAACGTAATTTGGGTTATCTATAAGTTTGGTGGGTTAGCTCGAGTGGTTGAATGTTTTGAATTACATTGCGAAAAAAAATGGATTATCTATAGATGAATAATATCAAATATTTTCTTTGTAAATATTGATGGATATTTTAATCCATTTATAGACAACATCATGATATTTGTTTAAATAATCACCAACAAGATTATGAAATTACATAGAAGTTATTAAAAATCATCCAAAACAATATAAGATCGATATACATCAAAAATATTTTGACAAAATAACATATTGCATTAAAAAATTCTACCTAATAAAAACCCATCATCTAAATACCCAAAAAAAATATGCTTGTTGTTACAATTCATTTTGATTACTATTTATATCCATTACTCATATTAAACTTCATTACATTTTCATTTAATTTAATTGTAAAAGCGAAATTAAAGAAACATAAAAAGCCTCCATTTCATTGTTTATTTTCTCAATACATAACTATACACAAAATCATCTTATTAATTCACAAATTCTACCTAATAATAATTCATTATACACAAAATCATCTTATCAATTCACAAATTCTACCTAATAATAATTCATTATACACAAAATCATCTTATTAATTCACAAATTCTACCTAATAATAATTCATTATAAAAATACCAAAGAAATATACTTATTGTTATAATACATTTTCATTACTATTTATATCCATTACTCATATTGAAGTTTATCACATTTTGATTTAATTGTAAAATTGAAATTAAAGAAATAAAAAGTCTTTATTTCTATGCTTATTTTCTTAATGTAATTGTACACAATATTGTTTAAGGTATATGTATAACCTTGAAAACACATCCATTGAAGAGAACCCGAAATTCTGGTTCTTCAAACTTCCAAAATTAAGACACAATCCTTTTATGATTTTGTGGGGCATTTGGAAATTCAAGAACATAATTCTGTTTGAAAACTGGAACATACTTGATCCTTGGATATACAAAAAAATTCTTCTATCCATAAAAGAACTTTCATACAAAGTGGAAGAAGATAAATTAGATGTTTTATTGAACCCAACTTACTTTAATGACAATCCAATTGGCTTCTTTGACAGGGCAGTTGCAGAAAATAAGTGTGACATAGGATTTTATCTCAAAATCTCATCCAGACACACTGTCAAAGCACATTTCGTTGGAGATACAGGAAACAATATGAAAGCCGAGATGATGGGACTGTGGAGGATCCTTTTACTTGCTACACATCTTTCTATTAAAAATATAATGGTGGCAGGTGACTCCAAGGTCACTATTGACTGGATAAATAATAAATCCAACTTGGATCTTATTTATCTAAGTCATTGGAAGGAGAATATCGTATTATTAAAGGAAGGTTTTGAGACCATAAATTTTATGCACATCCATAGACAGTTCAACAAAGGAGCGGAGAGCATGTCTAAAAAATCACTCAGTGACACTTTAGGATGGCTAGTTTTTGAATACCTTAGCAATGGATCTATTGTTAGATTCGGGAAAATACACATCTTATAAGGTGGTTTTTAACTAGAAACAATTATCATGTTAATCTATGTATATGCCACTTTAAGTGACTTTATGAATCTACAGGTAAAATCTGCAGAAGAAGAAAGAACATTCCCACTTCATGGAAAACACATTTTTTATAACTAAGAGTTTCATTTGATTTTAAGAAAAATAACAGTGAAACTGTTTTTTTGCGTGAAAAAATAAAATAAAAGTTAGTGTTTCACTTTTTGAGATTGCATTGACATAACATGCATAATTTAGTGTATTTACTATTATGTATCTAAATATTAAATATTTGGATATTTTTAAATTTTTTAAATAAATAAATGTAAAAAATAGTTATAAATAAATTTAAATTTTTTTAATAAATAATTTTTTAATAAAAATAAATTAAATTAAATTAAAATATAATTTATTATTAATATTTAAATCATAAAATTTGATATATAAAAATAGTTAAAAACTAAAATAAATTAATTAAAAACTAATTTCTAAAAATGAAAATACACTAAAATTTAAATGAAAAATTAGTTTAGAAAATCCCTCCAATACACTATGTAACTATAAAATTCTAATGATGATGATGATTAACGTCCACTAAGACCGAATTGGTCTATCGAACCTTAAGAGAGTAAGTGATTACTTGTGATTCTTTAGAATTTTGTTTCTGTGCCTGAAAAGCATTAAGAGAAGCTTTCCAAGATCACCATACTTTTGTTGAGTTAAGAGGTTAGAAAGGTTGGTAGTGTGATAAATATTTTGAAAATGAGACCTAATATGGGTATAGGCTGG
>SNQJ01S0022159.1:236984-272507 GCA_010110895.2 Picea sitchensis | reverse complement strand
AAATTATGATAGAGTTCTTCAATGTTGTCCTTATAAGTTAGGAGGTTTAATTTACTATTTAAATCCTTTAAGAAAATGTCAACTTTACTTTTGTCAAAGAACAAATTCCTTTGATTATCATAATTGTCTTCAATGGTGCTCCTATGCATGGAAAAGTTTAGAGTTACGGTTAAAGGTTTATGATCAAAGTGAGGCTCATGGTCATTTAAAATGTCAAAAGTTTCTATTTGGTTGGAAATGGGGATATCAGAGATCACATAATCTACAACACTACTACCTAGCCCATGAATACATGTCATTTGGTTGGAGTTTGGCCACTTCATAATAGTCTTAGATAATTAATATTTAAGATTATTTTTCCAATAACTCACAATACTATAATAAAAGATAGAAGGATCATTTTCCTTCAATTAATACTTAATATTATTTTATAATTTAGTAAATTAAAATTTATGTATGTGAATACGTATGGTTAAATATAACAATAAAAATAACATTTAAATTATTTTATCATAAAATTAATATATATAAAATATTATTTTATAATTTAGTAGATTAAAATTTATGTATGCGAATACGTATGGTTAAATATAGCAATAAAAATAGCATTTAAATTATTTTATCATAAAATTAATATATATAAAATATTATTTTATAATTTAGTAAATTAAAATTTATGTATGTGAATAAGTATGGATAAATATAGTCCCCGAGGTGTAGGACAGTCAGTGATGGAGTGTGTTGTTAAGCCACTATGTGATGTTAAAGTCACCGGTTCGAAACCTGCGGGGACAAAAAATCCAACCATGTTAAGGGTTGGTGTGGCTCAGGCTGGGTGCGATCCCCGGGTGATTTTGACGGCTTAGATGCCCCTGAGTCGCGGTTTCTCAAGCCACAGGTTAATCGCGTAGCCAACAGGTCCCGCACAAATTAACAAACAAAAAAAAAGCATGGATAAATATAACAATAAAAATAACATTTAAATTATTTTATCATAAAATTAATATATATAAAACGTAAAAAAATATATAATTATATAGAAGAGCAATTATAATGATCTGAAATTAAATATTTATTTTAATTCAAAATTAATAAATTTAGTGTTAGATTAAGATGTCATTTATGAATATGGAAAAGTTTTTTTCATTTTTTCAAGAAACACATGATTTACATTTTAAAGGAATCCAATTTTAAGGAACATTGTGTTATGGAATATTTCCCCTGTAGACATGTGAAATCTCTCTTGGATTACATACCCCTATACCAAGACAGAAACAGTACAAGTGGACACTAAAATCCCTTTGAATTTAGTTTAACCAATTAAAAAAAGAGAGGGAGAAGGGGTGTGATCCACCTTGTTTTGAAGTTTTTCTTCATTGCTTCCAATCTGATCTTTATCTCTAAACTCCCTAGTGAAACTTGATATATGCAGTAGGAAGAAAAAATAAATCACTACCTCCTACTCTAATTGATTAGGAAAAACAAATTCATCTACGAAGATTGAAGCAACAATAGACAAGCACATGAAATAATACACTATCTTAAAGGAAATAGGCCAAGTATATTCAAATGAGAACCCAAAGAGAATACTTACAAACCATGGATGATGATGCAACACTTCTCCAAGCTCTCCTCATCCAACCCTTGCACGAATCTACCAAGATCAAAATTTTGATACCTGAAATCTTCTCCCCTTTTCACCTTGAAAATCCCTCAATATATGAGCTTGAGAGGCACAACAACAATGAAAAAATGAGGGATATGGTTGAGTATATGGATCATTGAGGTTATTATCAGATCCTAAAATGAATCCCAATAATGAGGGTCGAACACAACCAATCCTATCTCAAAGGGTTGGCCCATAGAATAAGGTGGAGGAGATCCCCCCTTTCTCTCAACAAGATAGATGCTCCCCCCCCCAGTAAGATAGAGGGTGACACCTTAGAATTGGAGCTCCCTTATACTAGAATATGGGGTTCCATGGGACCTCCCTCAGTATGGACAGGGGGCGACACCCTTCTTAAATGCTAAAAAGTGGGTTGAATTTTCCAAGGGAAAAGTGTGTTTTCACCTAGAAACGATGGTTTTATTCCTCCTATATGAATTATGGGTCATGAAAAATTGTTTTGATGGTGTCAAGGGGTAGATACACCTCACAAAGTGAATGCAATACTTGGGAAGGTCCATACGACACTTGCGATAGTGAATGCGACACTTGGGAAGGTCCATACGACACTTGAGATAGTGAATGCAACATTTACCAAGGTGCATATGTCACTTTTTCCACACTTCCGACACTTAGGGTGTGAAACGCAAATGTGACATTTTGATGTGAAACACCCTGATACATTACCTGGGATGAGAAAGAATCCCTTGTAGTGGAGTGATTGTTTCACTCTAAGTTTCATGAGTTTGTCAAAGATAAATTTGAAGAAATAGAAATAACAATAAATGGAAGACAACATAATCTATCTAATGAAATATTCAAGAGGAATTCATCATATGGGTTCAAGACCCAATTTTTTCAAACCCAAGATACATAATTCTTTTGTATCATTGAGACATATCGGTTACTGAAAGCCCATATAGGTCAAGTCCTGGAGGAGAGGATTTCACAACAACAAGATATTCTCCATATTATAGAATTGTTGGCTGGAAAATTTGAGGTAGTGTGCAAAGTTATGTTCGGGATAAAAACTATTGTTTCTCAAGTGATATATGAAACTTGTGTCATGAACCATAAATAGGGTTCCCCTAAATCTGGAAGTACACAAGACAACCCCATCCAACTAGATGATGCCCCCATCCTTCGGGTACAACACAAGAAGAAGGGATTGAAGCAGGGAATCAAGTGTACCAACCTATGGATGTTAGTGTCCTACCTCCTAATGGTTTATTCATTAATGATCTCTTAAATTACATAGTTTATACTTGAATATATAGTATGATAGTAAATTCTATATTTGCAGTTATAATATGATAGTAAATGTTGTCATTTCTTTTGGTATAACAATAAATAAATGGATAATTATGAAAACTATGAACAAGTATGCTCTTATTCACTTTATTGAAGGACCTAGTTTATCTTGTGGAAAGCCTTCACCAAAGACATATGTACCATTCTTGAATATAGTATAAATATATGACCATGCTTTTAGAATTAAAAAGACAAAAGAAAAAACTTTATCAATAATTTTAAAATTCTACATTATATATATATATAAACATTTGAAATAGTTTAGTCAATTATAAATAAAACAATTTTGAATTCTAATAGAAAATAAAAAAAATCTACAATATAATTATTAAATATTCTATACAAGTATTTTTATAAATAATTTCAATATTAACTCTTTTGTTGCATTATTTATCCTTATACATAAAATAAGAAATCTATGAAGGAAATTTTCTTAGAAGATACAAGCCCGTGAATGCACTCTTTTCACAAGATCCAAATCTTGAGAACTAAATATTAATTGTTGTTATCAAATTGTAACATCTTGTTGTACTAAGCACATGATATTGATTTATTCTTTGAGGACACTTCCGTGCAATTGATCCAGTTATGGTACATGATGATTTTGTTTTGATTATGGATTACACATGATGATGATGATATGGTGTGACTTCTTGTTTTCAATATATATGTATTGAAAGATGTTATTGATGAGTTTTCCTGAGTGTGCAGGACACTTGACATATGGTGGATGTCGATGGCATCAACAGACTACCTTGGACTCCAGATTGAGTTAGGGAGTGGATTGTGAATGGTTTGAATATTTAGTTTACGCATATGTGACATATGATTGATTTAGTATGATTATGTATATGGATCAGTGACAATGTTTTTTCAATGGATGCATGTTGACAATGCTTTCTAATAAGACTCACATAAGGAGTAAAGGGGCCATGCATAGAAACCAGATATTGAGGGAGAGGTGTGGCAGTATCCTTGTTACATCCTACTAGCACTCTCTCCATGTCTCGAATGGTAGGTTAACGATTACCTAGTTTGATAGGTCCACAAATTCATGAGGGAGGAATGACACAATCACTCACAAAGATTTATAAGGGTCACGCAATAAGGAGAAGTCCTTATTCCTTAGAAACCCTTAGTCTCTCACAAGGTCACCTAAGTGGAGTGTTGACTCCAAGGATTGGATAAAATACCAAAACCAATCAAAGGAGAGTGGCACCCTTGGATCCTGGAGGTGTGTCTTGAGGGGCATGTTGTTGTAACAACCCTTTGTTATGCCTAAGAAAAAGAAAAGCACCAAAGGTAATTTTTTTTAAAGCATTAGGAATTTGCGTCAACACATAATTCAATAGTTTGTAATCAATGACATCATAATTAAAGGAATTAAAAGTGTCTCATCATCATAATCAAGTAACATCGCAACGGATGCATCAACATATTTAATAATGACATATAATTAACACATCATCATAATTGAGTAATGACACAAAAATCGAAAGCATCATTAATGGTGATGCAAGATCAACTCATCACGATCAAATGGAATCATAAATACTTTTAAATAAATCAATTCATCACATAAATATAACCATCAGATAACACAAGGATAACACGAGATAACATAACGATAACATAATGATCAACATGATAACATAAGAATGACATAAACATACTACCCGCCCAACCTACCCTCCAAGGTTAGGACCTCCAGGACACATAAACAACTTTCAAGCCTGTGATCCAATTGATTTTGACCATTTAAGGTCTTGAGGCTAGATACTTTTCTGAGGAACAAGGAGGTGTCTAATTCCCATAGCCCAACATAATCTGCAATCCAAACTAGCTCATCAATATCATCTATGAATCAATTATTCATCATAGTGCAAATAATAATCTGCTCTACCTAATAAATCTTCAAGCAACATTGAGTGTAAATTAGTAAGAGACTTTTACATAAGGAATAATAACCAAAAGAGCATAAATAAATCGTATTCTCATGTAAATCAACTATGCATCTTCATATTAAGGAATATCTTCTAAGAATATATAACAAGAATCTAAGGGATAAAATCATACATTCATTTGCAAGGAACCACAAGAAGATCAAACTTCTTAAGCACTACATTAAGTTTAGATGCTACCTTGAATTATGCATCCAATTTATAAAAATAAGAATATCAACCATAATTTCAATTAATAAGAAGTCTATTGTTGGTATATCCATTTAAAAAAACTAAGGGGTTCAATCGTAGCAAGAAAGATGGAAAGATTCCAAGACTACATTATGTTTCCATTTCCATAATCTATAAGAAGTCAACCCATAATTAAGAATGAGATAATATAAATTATATGCTATCTTAAAAATTAATTGGAGGAGTGAAGGGAAGACCAACCATAATAAGTAACAGATAGAAGTCAAATACCTATGTATCCATTTAAGAATTAAGAAAATGAAGTCTTATTAAACCATTAACAAGCACTCACATGTTAACTTATAAATCCATTTAAAATTTTAGGAAGACCAATATTAATTGACCAAGGATAATTAATATCCAGAGGTTAAATCACAAGTCCAAGGTAAGGAACAAGAAGGAGTTTTGGAATCTATCCCAGCCCCAGATACGGTGTGCATAAAAATATAAAATTCGTTCCAGACCCCAGTCTGACCCTCCATCCGAAACTTAATCTGGTCCTCCATCCGACACTTAATCCGGTCCTCCATCTAGCACTTAATCTGGTTCTCCATCCGACACTTAATTTTTGAAAATTTAAATTAATTTTAAGTGCAGTAAAAACGATTTTTATTAATTGTATAGCTTAGAGGAAGGGACAATAATTATTGCAGGGTATGTCAAGAAGTGGAACCGACAGGTAAGATGTGAGTGATCATGTATACATCCTGGAAATCAACAATTCAACTCACTCTTCTTGGTGTTAACCCTATGATGTTATCACTATTTTAAAATGTGGAAATCAATACAAAACAGTTAACTGGAAAAAGGGAAACCATACATGAATAGGTTAAATGACACTATAATTTCAAGAGAGACATTTTTCATATAGAACTTAATTTTGCACCTGATACGGCCCTTGATTCGTCCCTCGATCCGGCCCCTAATATGACCCTTGATCCGACCCTTGAAACAAAACTAATTTCCGATAATTTCCAAATTAAAATCACAGATAGCAAAATGAAAAGCTAAACGGATGAGCAACAATTAAAAACAAATTTCTCTTTTTATGTAGCAGTGTATAGGATGGTTAAATTCTCAGAATGATTTAAGGAGGTAATCAACTTTTAAGTAGCGAATAAAAGAGTTAAAAAACAAACAAATATTTGGTTTGTTCAATAACTAGGCAACACCCAGATCAACACCCAGTCAGGACCAGACTTCAACACGCAATCCCACAGACAAGAGGAGGAAACAGTCACAAGAAATCATAACCACAAGGTGACAAGGGAGATTCCACAAAATGAATCCCCTCCCAATTCTGGATTGGATCTACTTCATTCGATTAATTTTCAGTTATCAGAAATTTAATTAAATAACAATAACAAGGAATATCACTAGTACAAAGAATTCACACCCTCCGTTGGTGCACTCGGAAGTCAAGATTAAAATCTACTGAAGGATCCCAAAACAAGTGCTTGCTTACCTCCAAGATATCTCATGGTGGAGGTATTACATAAATCACAACAATAAAATCACAGACAAAGGACATAGTTCCACAAATCGAAATAGACTACAAAATTAAGGAGGCAGTGTTCAATTTTCAATTATCCTGAACTGGTACTTTTATGAAAACAGTGTTAAAAATTTCCTTGCAAGCTAGAGGCGAGTGTGGGCTCTGTAAATCATGGATTTTCAAGAAAATCAACACTAAACTACAATTTAAGGTTATCAAGGAAGCCAATATTTGACTGTACTTAAATGCAGAGTAAGGTCGAATTCCACAGGGGAGGAAGTGAACATCAAGAACTTGATTCAAATCAAAAAATCCCTTGACAGAAACAATGATTAGAGACCTCCATCAACCAAACACACAAGAATATACGACTACGAATTTGTTTTGAGTAGTTGGTTTCTAAAATAAAAATAAAATTTATGTTATGCGAAACAATGGTACCAGCAAGGAAGAAATCACAACTTTGGGTAAAATCAACTAGCGACATCTCAAGAAGAATGAACGACAAGGAATGAGAATTTCCAATACTTTTAGTTTAAAAATTGACTTTACAGTAATGACATAAACTCTCTTTCTATAGTACTCAACCATCAAGGAACTCGAAATTTTGATTTTAGAAAATCCAACACCGTTTACAACTAATTTCTAAAAACTATAAATACAATTTAACTGATCAAAATTTCAAAACTCTATTAAGAATATCGTAACTAAAGATGAAGAAGTATGAATACATTCTTTAGCAAATGATTCTCCTTTCTTTCTCCCGCTTGCTAATTGTTGAGACTTCACCAGTACCTCCTAGACAACGCTAGGGGTACTCTTTGATGCAACCCCCCTCTCCTCCTGGGGTTTTGACGACCTCCCGATCTAGTATATTTCTAATACTTGGAGTCAGATCGACTCTTCGGGCTCTTAATCGAACCGATAATAATTATACACAGGCCCCTTTTCCTTTTAGGCACAGGTCATGTGATACCCGCACCCTATGTCTGGGCACTCTAGGCGCTCTTCAATTTGCGGGCGCTAACCACTTTTCACCAGCCCCATCCTTGCATGTGACCTTGGGCGATGACCACGCGATTGCGGGTGCAGCCACAAGCGGTTTTAGATTAAACTTATTTTGGGCCCGCAATGCTCCTCCAACCTCCACGTGTATTATTGATGAAACCACGGGTTGGATTGCGGACTGCCCTCAATATTGTAAAATCCACACAACTCTTGTCCCCGCAATGCTTTGGGACCGTTGATCTCCCGATATTGATGGTATGCCTGAGTTGATGCTTCATATATTCCATTTCTAAACCCAAGGACCATATCTATCCCTCCTGAATCAACAGATACAATCTATTCGCAATTCCGGAATTCGGGGTTTTGAAATCTCAAAACCTCGCTACCTCTGCATGGAAATATTTTGGAATGGAAGATCTTTTGACACCTGTCCCTTTAAATGTATGGCTAGGATCTCGTTCGCAAATCTGGCCTACGGGGATCTCAATTCTCAACCTACCACCACCTTTGACTGGTCATCTTCTGGAGTGGAAGATCTGCTGACACGTACTCTCCCCAATCAACAATTGACCTCTCACTTCAGGACTTTGGCCTCCTCAACCAGATCAATAGTCCTATGATTCCCTTCTCTATCAATGAGTAATATCTTCTCCGGGTCTTCAGACCTACCCTTCCCCCTCTTTCCTCCAGAACTTTGGATCTTGCATAGTGTGTCCTCGTTCACATTGATGGTTCACGTCGCTTCATATTTTCAGCCTTCGAAAATCTCAAATCTCAACTCTCACCTTCCTATTTCTTTTATCTAAAGTTACTAATCCTCTGATGCATGTCCCCTCCTAGATCAACAAATGTGATCCCTTTGCACCTTCAGAATTTAGACTTCTTAATTCTCAACTTCATTTCCCCTCGAAGTGTGCAGATTCCTTTCATGTGTCCTCTCCAATCGGACGACTGGGATTTATTTTGGGTACTTTCCTGAAATCCACAAATCTGCTCCACATGTCTCTTGATCTGACGACTCTGAATTACTTCAGGTCTTTACCCAGATCCCATAGATTTCTTCCATGCATATTCTAGATATGACGGTCCAGATTCACTTCGGGTATTCAAGTTTCAGAAGTCTCAATTCTCAAACTGAAACCCCAATGTAGTTTACCCAAAGCTAGGGATATTTCGCCACGTGTCTCTCTGGATCTAATGGTCCATATCCCTTCAGCTCTCCGGTGCTTCGGATATTTGGCTCTCCAGTGTTTCAACCCTCTGGTTCTTCAGCTCTTCGACTCTCCGACACTTCAACTCTTCAGGCTTCGGGAGTTTCAACTCCTATGCACTCGTTTACCCCAGAGTTCTTTCACCGGAAAACTCAGATCTTGCGTCACATGTCACCCTTGATGATTAACGGTCCCAAATGACTTTGGGACTTCAACAATTCCACCCTCCTACATGTACACAAACGCTAAAACTTTTGCACCTTCTCATGATAAGAAAACTGCTAATCCTTTCGTTCTTAGATCCAATGATGAGATCTGTTTCTCTCTTTTGCGCTTCCTCTGCTCACTAGACTCAAGTCTGACGGTCCAGATTTCTCCCCACAACCAATTTGATGGTTGTCATCGCTCTTCCTCCTAATATTTTGACCTCTCCCAACTTGGAATATTTAGTCTGTGTTCAAAGGTTCTGACCTTTGAAATTTCTCCTGCGAACCCGACTCTTGGGTCTCCCTTCACTCTTGGGGTGTTATCTCTTCTGAGATTTTGGAATTAGAATACTTTTGATCCCTTATGCACTCTCTACATTATCCCTTCTGATCTTGATCTCCTTGAAGACTTCTATATCCCACACACTCCTTGTGTTTATGGGATTTTTTCAAACTCAGATCCAAAGGATTTCTTGAAAATAAATTCTTCTCGCCCTCTTGGTATTCTCCTCGCTCGATGCACACCTTGTAGAGATCCTCCTTATAGAGTGTTCAATAACTCTACCTCTTTTCGAACTCAACGTGGATTTCTCCTTCTTCCTAGTTCCCCCTCTAAGGTATTCAGTAACCTTGAGGTCCCGCTTTATGTTGTTGTCACTCTGGTGCGCTTTATGTTGTTGTCACTTTGGTGCGCTTTATGTTGTTGTCACTCTGGTGCACCCTCCTGGCACGTTCTTTCTTACTCCATAGATTTCAGATGCACACTCCTTGAACTGGCTACAGAACCTCAAATGTTCTATTGTGCACTCCTTGCACAACCTAAAGAACCCATAGTAATATAACAACTTCAATGAGGATAAAGGAAATCTATCTCCTACTACAAATGAAACTTATCATGCATCCACAACATTCATTCATGAAAAACATAAACACACTATATGGAGGAAAAAATGTTTTTCTATTATCTCTGTGTGTATATACATATGTTTACAAAAACTGGACTGTAACAGAGTCTTATTTTCTCAAGATGTCTCCCAAAACAATTCTACCTTTGTACCAAAGATCTCTCTCTCTGTCCTTTTTTTTTACAAAAGAGGGCTCTACGAGCTTATCCTCTTCACTGCCTTAGTGCCATCATTGTCTCAGTTACGACACCATACTTTTATGGCTCCATTACATAAATGAAAAGTCCATATCTGACTCAGACCAAGATCTACTTACAACCAACCATTTAAGGCTACTGTATCCACTATCTATACAAAGGCATGGCTCGACTCTTACAATCTTACAATGTAAATCCCCATGGGATAAGATTTTGAATTTTGAAATGGGAGGGTCAATGCCTCTCCCTTTATCCATTGTGCATATATGTGTTGTCTTGCTAGCGCATTTGCTGATGTGAAGGGATGATCCTGCATCATACTCCACTTCTAGGAAAATCTTGAGCTCCTCTTCTCTAGTGTTGAAATCCTCCTGGATCCCAAACTATCCCTTGAAGTTGTCCTCTTTCTCCTCTCCAGCTATGTTGTTTCCATTGTTTCTTATTTTGTTCCTTCCCTTCCGATATGGAAGGCTCTCTTCTGTTCATATCCCCTTTGTTGATTTCTTCTACTAACCTCAACATCAACCTTGTTATTTCCTCTATTTGTTTGTCCAACTGCTCTAGTGGCTGGATCTTCTTATCCAATGTTCCCTGTTGCACTTCCTTCTCCTTTCCATACTTATCGGTGGGCATATCTACTTGATCTCCCATGTTGTATTTACTTCCTCTTGTGGCACTAAGTTTCCACTCTGCTGCAAACTCAAGTTCTGCAGTCTCATCACTGAGCTATTGCTCGAATTATTCTTCTTCTGACATATTGATTTTTGTCAGCTCCTATGTTGGTACATATCCAGCTTCCTCTAATTTCTCCTCTGGTTGGTATGCTCTTCCATTTGTCTCCAAATTAGCCCGTTGGATGTGCCTACTTCTCTCCAGGGTTTCTAGTTACTCATGTAGCTCAACAAGGTCTATGATGTCTACTTCCTCTTATGTTGCAGGCTCCAGTGTTGTATTCATTTCTTGTTAATCTTCCTGGATGAAAAAGTTGAGCAATTCTATCGAATTCTCTTCTCCTGAAATTTTCATGAATGTCTTCTGGCAGTCATCTGTGGGTTCTAGATTGTCCAACCAATCCTCCAACATCCTCAATTCTATCTCCCATTGAGTGATCATCTCAACTGTGTTCTCCTCTTCATCTCCTCCTTGGGAAGATTATGATATCTTCTCCTTCATCATGACAGTCATTGTTGGTTTTCCTTCCCCTGCTGCTACACTTTCATCATGTGCACTAGCCTTCACTTGGTTGTTTGGTAGGAATTCCTTGATCCCTCCAATGATCAAAATACTCTTCTGATCTTATCCTTTGATGGTGGAAGTTTCTAAATTCTCATCATCTTCATTCATATGGTCTGCAAACCCACATGAATCTTCACCTATAAACACCCCTTACTAACCTGAACCCACTTCTGAGCTCCTAAGACTTTCAGACAATCTTATTTATTTCCCTACTCACCTGGAAATCTGGGACTTCTCTTCTGCGCACCTGGCAGTCTATGAGATCAACCAATCTCATCTCATTGCCCACCTGTCAATCTGAAATTTCATTATTGCTCCTATGGAAGTATTCAAGACCTTCACCTGATCTCTTTCCATTGCCCACCTGGAAACTTCAAAGTCCACCACTCCCCACCTAGCAGTTTATGAGATCTTCATCTGATCTCACCTCCTCATCACTGAGGCGTCTCCCAATTTCTGGTTCACAGATGTGAATCTATTCTTCCCCTGTGTCACTTAGGTTTTTTGATTCCCTCATCCACCTTCTCAACAACCTTTCCTGTCCTCTGGCCAACAATCTCTTAACTGACCACTTCACCTTCTTCTTCATGGACCACTCATACACCCAATGCACTTTTTCATCCTATTGCATTTTAAATGCAAGCTTCTCCATTTGTGCTCTTATATGATTGAACTCCAAATCCATCTCTAGATTATTCTTCTATTGGTGGCCTTCTCTTCGACCATGCCCATATCCTTCAGTAGCCATGTCCACCTTCTACCTGCCTTCCTAGAAACCCTATGGAACACTCTACATCCAAGAGAATCTCCATCTTCTCTCACAACTCACCTGGCTATTTAAAAAATTTTTGTTGTGCCCATGCAACAACCTTCTCACAGAGCATCAGTACCCTGTCTTCCTTTCACATGTTGTTCACAGATGAATTTGAACCTCTGATATCATCTAATTTTATCAAGTCATATTCTTTCACCATCTCTCTCTTTCATCTCCTTTGCCTGAAGTCTACAGATGAAATTCAAGCTCTGATACCACCTGATGCAGCCCCCCTCTCCTCCTGGAGTTCTGTCGACCTCCCAGTCTAGGATATTTTTAATACTTAGAGTTGGATCGACTCTTTGGGCTCCTAATCGAACCCAAAATAATTACACACATGCCCCTTTTCCTTTTAGGCATAGTTCCTTTGATACCCACACCCTCTGTCTATGTGCTCTAGGTGCTTTTCAATTTACGTACGCTAGCTCCTTTTAACTAGCCCTATCCTTGCATGCAACCTTGGGATATGACCATGTGATTGCGGGAACAACCACAAGCGGCTTGGGATCAAACTAATTTTGGGCCCACAATGCTCCTTCAGCCTCCACGTGTCCTCTTGATGAAACCAGGGGTTGGATTGTGGCCCTCCCTCAATAATTTAAACTCCACACAATTCGTGTCCCCACAATTCTTTGGGACCATCGATCTCCTGATATTGAAGGTATGCCTGAGCTGAAACTTTATATCTTTCCTTTCTAAACCCATGGACCAAATTTTCCCCTCCTGAATCAACAGATACGATTTATTCATGATTCCAGACTTCGAGGTTTTTAAATCTCAAACCCTTGCTACCTCCGTATGGAAATCTTCCAGAATGGAATATCTTTCGACACCTGTCGCTTTAAATGTGCATCCAGGATCTCTTCTGCGAATTCGACCTACGGGGATCTCAATTCTCAACCTCCCACAACCTTTCACTAGTCATCTTCCGGAGTGGAAGATCTGCTAACACGTACTCTCCCCAATCGACGATTGGACTCTCACTTTGGGACTTTGGCCTCCTCAACCAAATCAACGGTCCTACGACTCCCTTCTTGATCAATGAGTAATATCTTCTCCTGGTATTTGGACCTTTCCTTCCTCTGCTTTCCTCCAGAGCTCTAGATCTGGTGTCGTGTGTCCTCCTTCACATCGACGGTTCACATCGCTTCGGATATTTGGCTTTCAAAAATCTCAAATCTCAACTCTCACCTTCCTATTTCTTTTATCCGAAGTAGCTAATCTTCTTATGCATCTCCCCTAATGGATCAACGGCTGCGATCCCTTCACACCTTCAAACTTCAGACTTCTCAATTGTCAACTTCACTTCCCCTCGAAGTGTGTGGATTCCTGTCGTGTGTCCTCTCCAATCGGACGATTGATATTTATTTTGGGTACTTTCCAAAAATCCATAGATCGGCTACATGTGTGTCTTGATCTAATGGATCTAAATTACTTTGGGTCTTTACCCGAATCCCACAAATTTATGCCACGTGTCTTTTGTATCCAACGATTCAGATTCACTTTGGGTCTTCAGGTTTCGGAAGTCTCAATTCTCAAACTGAAACCCCAATGTAATTTACCTGAATCTAGCGATATGTCGCCATGTGTCTCTCTGAATATAATGGTCCATATCCCTTCATCTCTCTGACGCTTCAGCTCTTCAGATCTCCGATGCTTTGTCTCTTCAAGGCTTCGGGAGTTTCAACTCCTATGCACTCATTTTTCTTGGATTTCTTTCACTCAAAAACTCAGATCTTGCACCACCTATCACCCTTGATGATTGACAGTCCCAAATGACTTCGGGACTTCCAGACTTCAACAAGTCCACCCTCCTATGTGTACACAAATGCTAAAACTTGGGCACCTTCTCGTGATCAGAAAATTGTTGATCCTTTCGTGCTCAGATCCAACGATGAGATCTATTTCTCTCTTCTGTGATTCCTCTGCTCATTGGACTCAAGTCTAACTGTCAATATTTCTCCCCACAACCAATCTAATGGCTTTCATTGCTCCTCCTTATTATATTTTGACCTCTCCCAACTTGGAATATTTAGTCCATGCTCAAAGGTTCCGACCTTTGAAATTTCTCCTGCGAACTCGACTCTTGGGTCTCGCTTCACTCTTGCAACGCTATCTCTTTTGAGATTTTGGACTTAGAATATTTTTTTACCTTATGAACTCTCTGCATTATCACTTCTGAGCTTGATCTCCTTGAAGACTTGAATCTCTCACACACTCGCATTTATGGGATTACGTCAAACTCAGATCCAAAGGATTTCTTGAAAATAAATTATTCTCTCCCTCCTGGCGTTCTCCTCACTCGATGCACACCTTGCATAGCTCCTCCTTACAGAGTGTTCAATAACTCTTCCTATTTCTGAAATCAACGTGGAGTTCTCCTTCTTACAAGTTTCCCCTCTAAGTTATTCAGTAACCTTGAGGTCCTCCTTTATGTTGTTGTCACTCTGGTGCACCCTCCTGGCATGTTCTTTCTTACTCCACAGAGTTCATATGTGCACTCCTTATGCTAGCTACAGAACCTCAAATGTTATGTTGTGAAATCCCTGCATAGCCTAAAGAACCCAGAGAAATATAACAACTTCAACGAGGATAAAGGAAATATATCTCCTACTTCAAATGAAACTTATCATGCATCCACAATATTCATTCATGAAAAACATAAACAGACTATATGCAGGAAAAAATGCTTTTCTATTATCTCTGTGTGTCTATACAGATGTTTACAAAAACTGGACTATAACAGAGTCCCAGTTCTCTCAATATCTCTCCCAGAATTATTCTACCTCTCTACCAAAGATCTCTCTCTCTCTCTCCTTTTTTTAACAAAAATGGGCTTTACGAGATTATCCTCTTCCCCGCCTTAGTGCCATCATTGTCTCAGATACGATACCATACTACTATAGCTCCATTACATCAATGAAAAGTCCATATATTACTCAGACCAAGACCTTCTTACAATCAACCATTTAAGGAGACTCTATCCACTACCTGTAGAAAGGCATGGCTCGAATCTTACAACCTCTCAACGCAAATCCCCATGGGATAAGATTTCAAATTTAAAAATAGGAGGGTCCATGCCTCTCCCTTTCTCGATTGCCAGTCTATACGTTGGCTTTCTGGTGCATTTGTTGACGTGAAGGGATTCTCCTGCAAAGGGGACACTTATCCCCCCTGATCCGCAAAGGGGCCATGCACAAACACAACCAAAAAACTCTAGCTCCCAGCTTGCCTCGCAAGGTAGAGCTACCACTCTCTTTCTCAAGCTAGGTATCCTAACTCTCACAAGTAAAATTAGTCAGAATTTTTGCAGCATAGCCTTACTCATACCAGTACATCCCATTCCTCCTCTTAGTCATTTCCTTTATAGAAATTTTCTTAGTGACAACTTATCATTTGCACATTAAATTTGTTTTTTTTAATAATTTAATTAGGAATTATTTCCCCCATACACTTGTCACTTGTTCCCTTAGTTTCACTAATAAATCCATGATTTAATTAAATTAAATGTCCATTTCCATCACCAACGTAAAAGCGCTCCTAAAATCACTCCTAGATGTCCCTTTATTCCCCTTATTTCCCTTTTAATGACTGATGCCTTTCTAAAAATTAGTTGTTTTTAATTTAGGAAATTTCTTTAGTTAGACTAGACTAGATACCTTTATATGCTTCCACATTCATTTTACATTTATTTCCTTTCTTATCTTAATTTCCAATTTGGTATTCTCTTGTACACATTTATATAATTAAATCTTTAGATATAATTTATAATTTAGTTTTAGTATTCTTACTCACTTTAGACTTAGGCTCAAATTTTTAAACTAGGCTTAGAATTTTTAAGGATATTTTATAATTAATAAAAATTACTCATTTAATAATCATTTTAAGACCGACAATGTCAAAACAATTTATTTTTTTCTAGGCACCTAGGTTCATTGACTCCAGTTTTATTTTATACCATGACGTTCCCTTCAAGACACACTATGTGTTCCAAGCGTTTCACTCACCTTCGATTCAAATTTTAATTATGCAGAGTTCCCTTCAAGATGCACTACATGCTCCAAGGGTGCCACTCGCCTTTCACTGCTTTTGGTAGTTGTCCAACCCTTGGATTCAATACCCCATTCAAACGACCTTGTGAGACACTAAGGACCTCTAAGGAATAAGGACCATGCCTTATTACACACCCCTTATAATCTTCATGAGTGACTGTCTCAGTCTTCCCTCACAGCATCGTGGATATCTCGAACTCGAGCTAGGGTGGGAATTCTAGTAGGCTATGGCAGGGTTGTTGCCACACCTCTCCCTCAATATCTGGTTGTTGTGCATGGCCCCTTTACTCCTTATGTGAGTCTGACTAGCAAGCAATCGTCATCCTACATCCATAAAAAAAACACTATCAACGATCCATACAAAATATCATAATATACCTGATCATATATCACATATGCATAAATAGAAATATCCAAACCATATGCAGTCCATTCCCTGAATCGATCCGGAGTCCAAGGAGGTCCATTGATGCCATTGGCAACCTCAACCTATCAAGTTTCCTATACACTCAGGGGAAAATTGTCAATAAAATCTGTCAATACATAGATATCGAATAACATAACATCATATTCATCAACATCATCATAAGAATCCATAAGCGAACAAACAACCATATACTAAAATCGGATCACTTGCATGCAAGTGTCCTCGAAGAATAAGTTAAATCATGTGTGCACGCAAGAGAGAGATGTTACATACACCACCTCTTGTTTTAAACTTTGTCTCGAAGTTTCACAGTATATATATGGAGTATATAAAGCATTTGACAAGATCTAAATGTCTATCTATAAAAAAAAATGAAAATTGTTGGCGCATATCATATGTGTCCTCTGAGGTAGCCGAGTTTGGACAATAATTGTCCCACTGGACCTTTACTTGATCGAATGTTCGATGTTGTATTTTTTGAATGCGATGGTCCATACTGCAGATTGGATTCATCATGAGTGCACCCTCATCTGACACCTGCAAGGAACTCATGTCAATCACATGTGTAGGATCACTAACATAATGTCTCAAAATAGATAAATAAAAAACACCGTGTGTATGCCTAAAAGAATTAGGCAAGTCTAGTCGATAGGCCACAAGACCTTTCTTTTCCATAACTTCGAAAGGTACCACAAACCTAGGAGAGAGTTTATCACCCTTTCCAAACTTGATCAAACTCTTGTGTGGTTTCACCCGCAAGAAGACTCAATCACCAACTTCATAACTACAGTCAGTGCGATGTGCATCAACATAACTCTTCTATCGATCTTTCACTTCCTTGATCCTTTGTCTTATAGTTTTCATTTTTTATTCCATTTATTGGATCGTTTCTCGTCCTACCAAGAACCTATCCTCAATTCGATGCCAGCTCAAAGGTGTCTGACATGGTCGCCTATAAATAAAATCAAATTGCGCCATCCTTATGGTGCTTGGATAGTTGTTGTTGTAAGAAAAATCTACCAGTGGAAAGAAGTCTTCCCAACGCTTTTGTTGGTCCATCACGTACATACGCAACATATCTCCCAATATTTGGTTCGTTCTTTCTATCTTCTCATATGTCTCTGGGTGATACGTCGTACTGAAGTTAAGTTGGGTTCCCAAGGCCTCTTGGAAACTAGTCCAAAATCATGTTGTAAACAACGACCCTCGATCGGATATGATCCTCTTAGGAACACCATGCAATCTCACAATCTCTCTGATAAAAAAATCTAGCTACGTATGGAGCTTGATACGTCGTACGCACAGGGATAAAATGTGCACTCTTTGTTAGAGTGTCTACTACCATGAAAGTTGAGTCATGCATCCTTGTCGTCAGCAACAATCCAACAATAAATTCCATCGATATGACCTCCCATTTCGATTTTGGAATAGTGTGTGGTTGTAGTAATCATGCCATATGTCCATGTTCATCCTTCACTCCCTGACATTATAGATATCTCACCACGTAGTTGACTATGTCCGCCTTCATTTATTTCCAGAAGAATAAGGGCTTAACATTTTCCCTCATCTTCGTGACTCCGGGATGAGCCATGTACACTTCTCTATGAGCTTCATTTAAGATAAAACTTCACATCTTGTCGTTAGGAGGTATGTAAATACGATTATTATACCTCATCAATTCGTCATTGTCGAAAGTGTATCCCTCAAACTTTGGTACCAACATGGTGTCTCATCCGATATTTTCCATAACCTCTTTATACCAATCATCATCACACTATATAGTTAGAATATTTTCTCAAAGATTAGTCTAAAGGGGTATCACCAAAAATATGTGTGGTCTCTAACTCAATGCATCTGCCACTCGTTTCATTGTTCCTTTTATGTAGGAAATCTCAAAATCGTACTCGCTAAGCAATTTTGACCAACGCCTTTGTCACGTGTTCAATTCAATTGCGTAAAAATGTGCTACAAACCACAGTGGTCCATTTTCAGTTTGAATTTCCATCCAATCAGGTAGTTTCTCCACACTCTCGGGGCATACACAATGGCCAACAATTCCAAATCATGCATCGCACAGTCCTCCTCATGCTTTCTTAGTTTCCTAGAGATGTAAGTGATCACTCAACCATCTTTCATCAAGACTCTACCTAAGCTTTCCTTGGATGAATATGTGCATACCAAGAAGTCCTTGTCCATGTCGGGGACTTTTAGTATCGACGTTGTCATTAACAGCTCTTTGAGCCTTCTAAATGCTTCCGTGCTTTTCTCGGTCCAAACAAACTTCTTGTTTTTCTTCTGCAATTCTGTAATCAAATTTGCTATCTTCAAAAAACCTCCGATGAACCGTCGATAATATCTAGCTAAACCCATGAAGCTACGTACTTCAGGTACATTCGTCAGTGCAGGCCATTCCATAATAACCTCTACTTTTTTTGGATCCATATCGATGCCTTCGTCGGAGATAATATGCCCCAAATAATGAATCCTTGATTGATAAAAAGAGCATTTAAACAATTTCCCTCATATCTTGTTTTCTTGTAAACATTTTAGTACCAAGCATAAATGTTCTTCATGTTCTTCCGTCATCCAAGAATATATCAATATGTCGTCAATGAATACTTGAAAAAACTTGTCCAAGTATTTGCGAAACACCCCATTCATCAAGCTCATGAATACCCCAAGGGCGTTTTTCAGTCCAAACGGTAAAACGATAAACTTGTAATGCCCAAACCTTATCTTCGATGCAGTCTTAGGAATGCATTCATCTTTGATCTGTAACTGGTGATATCCTGACCTCAAGTTGTTATTTGAAAACATTGTCGTGCCTTTCATTTGGTCAAACAAATCATCTATTCTTGGCAATGGATATTGGTTTTTGATCGTTTCCTTGTTCAATTTACGATAGTCAATACAAAGTCTCCATGACCCATCCTTATTCCATATGAAAATAATAGTTACAACCTAAGGTGACACACTTGGACATATAAGTCCTAGGTCCAACAACTCCTTTAGTTTCATTTTCAAATCCCATAACTCAAGCGTTGACATCTGATAAGGTGTTCTTTCTATCGGTTCGGTTTCAGGTTTTAAGTCGATGGTAAAGTCCAACTCTCTTTCATGCGGCAAACCTAGTAACTCTTTTGAGAACATGTCCACAAACTCTCGTACCACTAGAATGCTTTCTAATCCTTCCTCCACGCCCTTTTCGTTCAGTTCTAGGATTTCATATAGCTTGTATCCCTTGCACATGCTCTTCCATAGATATAGGTAAGAAATGAACCTTAGGGAAACTCCCTGGTTTATTCCTACAATCACTCGTCTTTTTCCCTCATCATTGGTCAAACTCAATTGTTGTGTCTTACAGTTGAGTACCGCATCATGCGATTCCAACCAGTCCATATTGATCATGACGTCATAATATCCTAAGATCATGACATACATGTTCGCCTTCATTACAAAATATCTCAGGTTGAGACTATAGTCCATAACCTTTCCTCCAACCTTCTGTTTGGCTCCTAAATCCAGTTCCACATAGATAAAATCGTCGTGTTCGACTACCTTTAACTTAATTATTTTTAGTGCTACACCAAAAATAAAGCTTTCTGTAGCACTGGGGTCTATCAAAATACTAAAGTTCTGGTCAACGATGGTACCTAACGACACGAGTATAGTAGACTGGTGCTCATCCTGGCGTTTATTCACCACCGCATGAATCTAGTGGGCCTTCCCCGAATCTCCTATTGTAGTGTGTCCAAATGACCTCGCTGCTCTGGCCCTCTTAACCAGAAAGTCATGTTGGTAATGTGGCTCTCCACATGTCCAACATCCATCCTTCGGTCCAGTACTCTTGGTCCCCAAAGTAGAAGTTGATGGCTCACCATCCTAAAAACCTAGTCTATTCTGTTGAAAAGGCCTGAACTGTTGTTGTTGCGGATGACGTTGTTGATGGTGTTGTGGTCCTCTATACGGATTTTGTTGTTGAGGCTTCGGTCACCGTGGCATCGTGAACATGGATCTTGTCACAATACCTTGATACCTTGATGGATTTCTGGTTGGTACCTAATGCTACTGCGCACCAGATGTCGCATGTCTCATGGGTCTCACAGGAGTCCTATTCTGACCCTTGCTGATCATCTCTTCCTCAGCTATGATGACCTTCAGGACTACATCATGCAATGTCTGAGGCATTTGGATCCTCACTTTTTCTCGAATGTTGACGTTAAGCCCGAACACAAACGTTTTGACCTTGAGCTTCTCAGTGTGCACATGTGGAGCATACCTAAGCATCTCCATGAATAGGTCCTCATACTCGGGAATTATACAACCGCCCTGTCGTAAGGTGGTGAAATCATTGAGCTGGAACTCATTGAATTCCTCAGACAAATACCTCTCCCGGAACCGCTCCTCGAATATTTCCCATGGCACGTCTTTGACGGCCATGTTTAGTTGTGTTAGGAGTGTCTTCCACCATAGAAGAGTGCTCCCCTTCAGCTAAAATACCTCCATGTGAAATTTCATGTTGGAGGTGTAGTTGCAAAGTGTGAAGCACATCGCCATGTTCTCCTACCAAGCCTCGGTAGTTGCACCATCCGTGGAACCCAAGAACTCTAGAAACTTTACCTTCACGAGTCCTATGTAAATTCTACTGGTACTGTTTGAGGCACGTTGTGTACCCTCGGGGGGTACAGACACCATGGCCTCATCACTATTCATATGGCTAATCAAGGCCCCTAACATCCTCTGAAAGGACCTCATCAACCCAACCACATCCCCCACAACAATTTTCTCCTGTCCAATGACTTGTTCTTCTCCTTAGGGGTTAGACCCCTCCGACATGGATGTTATTGGAGGCATCACACCTCCTCCCATAGCACCATGTCGTATGCCTCTCCGATGTCCTCTAACCATTATTACATGTATGGACACAATTATATTTTAATTAGTGATAAATTATTAATCAAGTGTTTAATACAGTGGAAGGCGTAATGATCCCAAGTCGCGGGGTTGAACCGACTCTGATACCATATGTAATATCCCTCCATTACACATAATAAAAAGCAAAGCACCAAAGGTAAAAAAAAATTAAAGCATCAGGAATTTGCGTCAATATATAATTCAACAACGCATAATCAATGACATCATAATTAAAGGAATTACAAGCATCTCATCGTCATAATGAAGTAACGCCGTAACCGACACATCAACATATTTAGTAACGACATATAATTAACACATCATCATCATTGAGTAATGACACAAAAATCGAAAGCATCATGAATGGCGACGCAAGATCGAATCATCATGATCAACTGGAATCATCTGTACTTTTAAATCACTCAACTTGTCACATAAAGATAATCATCAGATAACACAAGGATAACATGAGCTAACATAACGATAACATAATGATCAACACGATAGCATAACAATGAAATAAAGATATTACCCACCCAACCTACCCTACAAGGTTAGGACCTGTAGGACACATAAGCAGCGCTCAAGCCCAATATCGAATTGGTTTTGACCATTTAAGGTCGCAGGGATGGCGACTATTCTGAGGAACAAGGAGGTGTCTAATTCCCATAGCCCAACATAATCCGCAATCCAAACTAGCTCATCAATATCATTTAAGAATCAATTATTCATCATAGTGCAAATAATAATCTAATCTACTTAATAAATCTTCAAGCAACATTGAGTGTAAATGAGTAAGAGGCTTTTACATAAGGAATAATAACCCAAATAGCATAAATAAATCTTAGTCTCGTGTAACTCAACTATGCATCTTCATATTAAGGAATATCTTCTAAGAATATATAACATGAATCTAAGGGTTAAAATCATACATTCATTTGCAAGGAACCACAAGAAGATCAATCTTCTTCAACACTACATTAAATTTATATGCTATCTTTCATTATGCATCCAATTTATAAAAATAAAAACATCAATCATAATATCAATTAATAAGAATTCTACTGTTGGCATGTCCATTTAGAAGAACCAAGGGGTTCAATTGTATCAAGCAAGATGGAAAGATTCCAAGACTAACTTACATTTCCATTGCTAGAATCTATAAGAATTCAACCCATAATTAAGAACGAGATAAGATAAATTATATGCTATCTTAAAAATTCATTGGAGGAGTGAAGGGAATACCAACGGTAATAATTAACAGATAGAATTCAACTACCTATGTATCCATTTAAGAATTAAGAAAATCAAGTCTTATTAAACCATAAACAAGCACTCACTTGCTAACTTATAAATCCACTTAAATTTTTAGGAAGAACAATCTTAATTAACCAAGGATAATTAATATCCAGAGGATAAATCACAAGTCCAAGGTAAGGAACAAGAAGCAGTTTTGGAATCTATCCCAGCCCTAGATCTGGTGTGCAGAAAAATATGAAATTCGTTCCAGACCCCAATCTGGCCCTCCATCTGGAACGTAAAATGGTCCTCCATATGACACTTAATATGGTCCTCCATCTGGCATTTAATTCGGTCCTCCATCTGACACTTAATTTTTGAAAATTTAAATTAATTTTAACTGCATCAAAAATGATTTTTATTAATTATGTAGCTTAGAGAAAGGGACAATAATTAATGCAGGGTCTGGCAAGAAATGGAAGCGATAGGTAAGAGGTGAGTGATTGTGTATACGTCCATCCAATAAAAAATTCAAATCACTCTTATTGGTGTTAACCCTACAATGTTACCATTGTTTTCAAATGTGGAAATCCATAAAAAACAGTTAACTGGAAAATGGGAAACCACACACGAACAGGTTAAATGACACTGTAATTTCAAGAGAGACATTTTTCATACAGAAAATAATCCGACACCTAATTAGGCCCTTGATCCGGCCATTGATCTGACCATTGATCCAACCCTCTATCCATCCCCTGATCTGTCCCTTGACTCGGCCCTTGAAAGGGAACTAATTTATGATAAATTCAAAATTAAAAATCGCAGGCAGCAAAATGAAAATCTAAACGGATGAGCAACAATTAAAACCGAATTTATCTTTTGATGTAGCAGTGTACAAAAGGGTTAACCGCTTATAACACTTTAATGGGTTAATCAACTTCTGAGTAGTGAATAAAAGAGTTAAACATCAAACAAATCTTTGTGTTGTTCAATAACTGGCAACACCCAGATCGACACCCAGTCAACACTAGACTTCAACACGCAATCCCATGAACAAGAGGAGGAAACAGTCACAAGAAAGAATAACCACAAGGTGACAAGGGAGATTCCACAAAATGAATCCCCTCCCGATTCTGGATTATCTCTACTTCATTCGATTCATTTCCAGTTATCATAAATTTAATTAAATAACAATAACTAGGGATATCACTGGTACAAAAAATTCACACCCTCCATTGGTGCACTCAGAAGTCAAGATTAAAATCTATTGAAGGATCCAAAAACAAGTGTTTCCTTACCTCCAGGAGATCTCATGGTGGAGGGATTACATAAACCACAACAATAAAATTGCAGACAAAGGACAAAGTTCCAAAAATCAAAAGAGACTACAAAACTAAGGAGGCAAAGTTCAATTTGTTGGTTGTGGAGCCTGATTATATTCTTCATTTATAGGTCTTTGTTTTCAGCCGTGTTAATACCCCATGAATACTTTACACCCATATGAATGTACACTCCTATACACGGGGAAGTGAAGATGGGGGTTACCCCTTTTGCGGGGTCCAGGGGAAAGCGAGCCCCCGAAGGAAAATTTGCCTTGTAAATTTATATTGTAATTTCATTGTAAATATGGACCGTTTATTATAAGGTCGAAACTATGATGGAAGAATTTATGTTAAGGTTTTTTTCCCTAGAATAAAACCCTCTTTTATGAGGGAAATGTATTGCATCTATGTATCATAGTGAATTTTGTATTCTGAGAGAGGATATTGTGAGAGAAAGAAGAGGAAGTTACAACGGGTGTGTTGTAGGTTGTATCCCTTCATTTGTTGGATAATAATAAAGGAAGGGCTTGGAAATTTCTTTGGTGGACGTATCCCACACTGGGTGAACCACGTAAATCTGTGTCTCTATTGTACTGTGTATTTTTTGTGTTTTATTTCTGCATTTGTTTTATTTTATTGCTCCGCGATCCTGTTTTTCTAACACAATTTCCAATTATTATGAACTGGTACTTTTACGAAAACAATGTTAAATTTCCTTGCAAGCTAGAGGTGAGTGTGGTCTCTATAAATCATTGATTTGCAAGAAAATAAACAGTAAACTAAAATTTAAGTTTATCAAGGAAGCCAAGATTTGACTGTACTTAAATGTAGAGTAAGGTCGAATTCCACGGGGGAGGAAGTGGACATCAAGAACTTGATTAAAATCAAAAAATTCCATGATATAAACAATGATTCGAGACCTCCATCAACCAACCTCACAACAATCTATGACTGCAAATTTGTTTTGAGAAGTTGGTTTGAAAAATAAAAATAATTTTTTTGTTATGCAAAACAATGGAAGCGGCAATGAAGAAAGAACAACTTTGGGTAAAATCTACAAGAAGCATCTCAGGAAGATCCAATGAACGACAAGGAATGAGAATTTCCAATACTTTTAGTTGAAAAATTGAATTTACAGTAATGACATAAAAAAAAATTCTATAGTACTCAACCATCAGGGAAATCGAAATTTTGATTTCATAAAATTGAACACCATTTACAACTAATTTCTAAAAACTATAAATACAATTTAACTGATTAAAATTTCAAAACTCTAATAAGAATATCGTAGTCGAAGACGAATAAGTCTGAAGATGTTCTTCAATAAATGAAGCTCCTTCATTTTTCTCACTTTCTAATCATTGAGACTTCATCAGTACCTCCCAACCAACATTAGGGGTACTCTTCTTCCCCCTTATTCCCCCGAGCCGCAAAGGGTCACGCACAAACACAACCAGAAAACTCTAGCTTCCATCTCGCCTCACAAGGTATAGCTACCACCCTCTTTCTCAAGCTAGGTATCCCAACTCTCATAATTAAAATTAGTCAGAGTTTTGTAGCATACCCTTACTCATACCAGTCCAGTCCATTCCTCCTCTCATCCATTTCCTTTATAGAATTTTTCTTAGTGACAACTTTCCATTTGCACATTAAATTCAATTTTTTTAAGAATTTAATTAGGAATTATTTCTCCCATACACTTATGACATTTTCCCTTAGTTGCACTAATAAATACATGATTTAATTAAATTAAATGTCCATTTCCCTCACCAACCTAAAATTGCTCCTAAAATCACTCTTAGTTGTCCCTTTATTCCCTCTATTTCCATTTTAATGACTGACGCCTTTCTAAAACTCAGTTGTGTTTAATTTATGAAATTTTCTTAGTTAGACTAGACTAGATACATTTTTATGCTTCCACATTATTTTTTACATTTATTTCCTTTCTTATCTTAATTTCCAATTTGGCATTCTCTTGCGCACATATATATAATTAAATCTTTAGATATAATTTTTACTCTTTCAATTCCTAACTTGATTTTTCTTCATCCCCGATTTATTTAATTTATAATTTAGTTTTAGTCTTCTTACCCACTTTAGACTTAGGCTCAAATTTTTAAACTAGGCTTAGAAATTTTAAGGAGATTTTATAGTTAATAAAAATTACTCATTTAATAATCATTTTAACTCCGACAATGTCAAAACAAGTTATTGTTTTCTATGCACCTAGGTTCATTGACTCCAGTTTTATTTTATATCGCAACGTGCCCTTCAAGACGCACTCTGTACTCCAAGGATTCCACTCGCCTTTGATTCAAATTTTAATTACATGACATGCCCTTTAAGATGCACTACATGCTCCAAGGGTGCCACTCTCCCTTGATTTGTTTTGGTAGTTGTCAAGCCCTTGGAGTAAACACCCCATTCAAGAAACCTTGTGAGAGACTATGGGCCTCTAAAGAATAAGGACCCTTCCTTATTATGTGCCCCTTAGAATCTTTGTGAGCGACTATCTCAGTCTTCCCTCACGACATCATGAATATCTTGAACTAGGTAATCATGAACCTACAATTCGATCCACATAGGGAGTGCTAGTAGGTTGTGGCAGGGCTTCTGCCACACCTCTCCCTCAATATATGGTTGTTTTGCATGGACCCTTTACTCATTATGTGAGTCTTATTAGCAAGCAATTTTCGGCCTGCATACATCAATGAAACATTGTCAACGATCCATAAACAACATCATAATATACACGATCATGTGTCACATATGCATAAATAGAAATACCCAAACCATATACAGTCCACTCCCTGACTTGATCTATATTCCAAGTAGGTCCATTGATGACATTGGCATCCTCAACCTTGTCAAAAAGTTGTCTTAGGTTGATGGAAAATTGGTATGGATTGTTGGTTGACATTGATGTAAACCATTGGAGAGTGATATTGTATATTTATTTCAAAGGTTTGGGTAATGGACCCAAGTTTTTTGGATGTATAATGGTATGAGTTTTAATATATTTGAAGTTAATACTATTATATATGGGTATTACATGTCGTGCCATTTCCGGTGGTATGTGGAACATCACATAACTCCTTATGGTTAGCATGGTTTATTTTAGGCGCTAAATTTCACTCATGGGACAATTTTACATGGTTTTTCCAAAAATGAGATTCGTTATTTTAAAAATGATTCGCCCAAATTCTATAGGATAAAATTATTTTACCTTTAAAATTGCCAAAATTTATAAAAATTATATAAAATCCTTAGAAATTTGAATATTTTTACAAAAATATCGTCAAACATTTATAGTTGGCATATGAAGGATAAGTAAGATTCGCTAAGGTTTCTACATTTAAAAATAAATTTCCATCCTTAAAATCATCCCTGACAGTTAGAGAGTTATGGCCATGTGAAGTTGGAGAACCCAGGTTTGGGTAATGGACCCAAGTTTGCTTGATTTATAATGGTATGTGTTTTGATATATTTTCAGGTAAGAATATGGTATATGGATAGTACATGTCATTCCATTTTTGGATGTATGTGGAACACCACATAAATCCTCATGGTTTGAGAGTTATGAGCTTACGAATTTGGAGAACCCTCATGAGTCAGAAGCTCCAAAAGGTCAGAGTAGTCAAAGTGGTTTAAGAGATTTTTAGAAGGTAAATAATAAATTTAAGTGATGAGTGTACTATAATTCAAAGTGAATACAAAATAAATTATTTAAATAATAAATTTAATGGATAAATTACTAAGTTGACAAGTGGTTAGAAGTGGGTTAGCCCTAAAATAAGGAAAGTGGTTTAAGATTGTTAGAAGGTAACCCCTTGAGGTAAAGTGAAGTGATGAGTGTACTATAAGTCAAAATGGTTACAAAATAAATTATTTAAATAATAAAGTTAATGGATAAATTACTAATTGGACAAGTGGTTAGAAGTTGGTTAACCCTAAAATAAGAAAAGTGGTTTAAGAAGGTTAAAAGGTAACTCCTTGAGGAAGCTACATGAAAGTATAAATAAGAGGCAATGCTCTCTCATTTTATATCACACTTGAAAATATTGAATATCTATAGGTGACTGAAGTAACCAAAGGATATCTAAGCCAAATTTCAGAGAGAAGGTGAAGTAAAGAAGGCTGAAATTCAAGGAAGGATAAATTATTTTGATGATGATTTCTAAGGTATGTTATTTAAAGGTCATCTCACCATTTTCGCAATAAATTTTTTCTAGAATGGTTCAGACCGTGAAATTTATAGGACATTTAAAAAACATATCCAAGTAGCTCTGGTACGAATTTCAGGTTGTGGATCGTTGAATTTTTGGAGTTACACTCCGTGGAAAATAGGGTTTGTGGCTAGTCCTGAAACTAGTCTAAAACATGTGTTTTGGGTAAAAAAGTCATAACTTATTCATAAAAGTTCCAAATTAAGTAAGACCAAATGTGTTGGTTATAGTAGTGTCTTTAGTATTCTATGTAAAATTTTCATATCCATACAACAAATATTCCATGCGGAGCACGCTCTACAAGTTCGATCTCTAGAATAAGCCACAATTCAACAAGGTATGCCATTTTTTCTATAAATCCTTTTTTGAGAGGTTACAAGTAGTGACACCTGGAGGAATTGCATAAACTACACTAAAGAAATTTGTGTACTATTTTCATATCTTTATTCATTACAGGTACATAGTTATGATTATTTCAAGTTAGGGTTGTTGACTAATCCAAAACCAATCATGTGAGACTAAAGAAAAAGTTTGATAAAAATTCTAGTCTCTTGTTGTTAAAGTTAAGGAAGGTTTGTAGGTATGTGATCATATACACCAGGTCTATTACAGAGTTACAAATTAGATTTGGATGATGAAATTGATGAGATATTTTGGTTGAGGTACATTTTGGGTACATGGTTGAGACAAGTAGTTGATGAGTTGGCACATACATGAGGTGTATAATTGATGATGTTGGTACATCTTGATAAGTCATAGTTGATGAGTAGTTGATACATGATTGGTGCATACTTGGTACATGGACGGAGGCACTTGTTAGTATTATTGTTGACACATGGTTTATGGATGATGTAGCATACTTGTATTGGTATATTATTAGAAGAACATATTTGATCTTGGTGATAATTATGAGTTGTTTTGTTATGCTTGGTTGATGTACATCTTTGAGATTTGTCTTGGTGATTGGTCTTGGTCAGTATATTTGATTTGGTTGATAATATTGATGAGACATGTTGTTGTTATAGGTTGTTTGGATAGGTTTTTGTGACATGTTATTTGTATAGGTTTGGTGCATGGTTGATGCACTTGTTCATGGTACAGGTTGAGGTACATGTTTGGTACATGGTTGATGCACTTGTTCATGGTACATGGGGAGGTACAGGTTGGTGCATGGTTAATGCACTTGTTTATGGTATAGGTTGACTACAGGTTGTTTGGTACAGTTTGGTGCATGGTTAATGCACTTGTTTATGGTACAGGTTGACTACAGGTTGTTTGGTACAGGTTGGTGCATGGTTGATGTACTTGTTTATGGTACAGATTGTTTGGTGTAGGTTGATTGGTACAGATTTACAATAGTATATCTCACAATGATAGTGTGATAGTGGTTCCATCATTCTACTTATACGTCAGGGCGATTGGATGAGGCAAGGACAGGTAGTTGTAGCCACCTTCAGGTTGTAGCCGGGGAACATAGGGGGTTGTAGTCTCCTTCTGGTTGTAGCCAGAGAATTGGGGAGTTGGAGCTTCCTCCAGGTTGTAGTCTGATAAACTAGGGGTTTGGAACCTCCTTCCAATTGCAGATGGAAAACAAAGGAATTTGGTGCTTCCAATGAATGTAATTCTTAAAGACATAATAGAAAAAACATTATATGGTTTTCTCCCGCTTTGGGTTTCCATGTAAAACACTGGTGTACTATGTATGTGTGTGATTTCTCATTTGTCCATTGTTTATTTACTTTCCAACTATTGGATGACAATGCTACATTGATATAACACTTGCATTTAATGGTGAAAAAGAAATTATTTCTCTATTACTAATTCACCCCCCCTCTCAGTAATCCAACAATTGGTATCAGAGTGAGTTCCTTCAGAAAAAAGTTTAACCATTGGAAGGAGATCATGGATTATTATGAGAATGGAGTACCAATGTTTAATGGTCAGAATGGTTTTAAGTATGAGATGTGGAGCATAAGGATGAAAGCATTTTTACAGGAAGAAGGACATTATATTTGGCTATCAATTGTTACAGGATATGATAGTTCAAAAAGGGCAAAGACTCCAGCCAAGAAAGAATTGAATAAGAATAAAAAAATAGCAATGGATTTCATCTGGGAAGGATTACCTAATATGGTAAGAGAAAAGGTTGGTAAATTTTCATCAGCCAAATAAATTTGGTATAAGTTACATGACATATATTATTCACCCATTGCAGATTCAGAAAATGTCAAAGAAGACACAGATACAAAACAAGAAGAAAGATGTTCATCATGTCAAACGAATTCAAAAGAGGAAGAGTATGAAGAAGCATAAGTTGATTACAGAGAAAAATTGATCAGTGCAATTGAATATATAAAGAAATAAAGAGAAGAAAACAAGTCATCCAAGAAAGAATTGATGAAGAAAAAGGAAAGTGTTCAAGGTTCCGAAAAATATCAGAAGGTCATCAAGAATTTAAAAACTCAACTAGAAGAGGCCAGAAGAATTGAAGAAACTCTAGAATATCAAAAGAAATGTTTAGAAGCCAACATAATAGCACAAAAGGAAGAAGCATAAAAGAGATAAAATATACTGATGGATCATCTCAAGGAAAGAACCAATGACCTAAACCAACTTGAGGAAGAGTTTGGTCAAGAAGAGATAAGACTGAAAGAATAAATAATTACATTGAAAATCCAACTTGAAGAAACAAAGAGAATAAAAGAGGTCATGAAGTCTCAGATAATGAAGAAAGGAGAAAAGGTTGAGAATCTTGAAGAAGAATTTGTCACACTAAGAGTCAAAATCGTCAAGCTCAACAACAACGTTGAAGAGACATAAACATCCACATCAGTTGTAGAGAATGAAGAGAATCACTCTACATTGCTAGAAAAGAAGAATGAAGAAAATAGAAAGAGTTATACATAAGTACTCAAAGGAATGAATCATGGTCAACAAAAATCTAAGAAAACTAATAAAGATACATCTTCAAGAAGATCATCCATGTTCAATCCATAAATAAGCTTCAATCATGATCATGATCAGTCAAGGAAGAAATTCAGAAGGACTACACCACAAAGAAGATCATTCACTCCCAGGTATGCAAATTTCTTGTATGGTCATTGTTTTTTTTGTACTAACTTTGGATATAAGGTTGCATATTGCAGGGATTATAAAAGAAATGTTCAAGAAAGAAATGCATATGTGGCCCCACGTAACATTGAATGTTACAAATGTCATAACTGTGGACACATAGCTCGTGATTGTAGAAGCATGATCGATACTTCCATGAAAGAGAACACTGATATCAGATATAATAAAGTATGGATAAGAAAGCAGGAAAAGAAAGTGAACAGATACTTGGTCCCAGAGATCGCAAGATTGGAAATAAAACGAGATGAAGAAAAATCTACAGAGAAAAAGAAGGATGTCAGATATAGAAAGGTTTGGAAAATAAATGAAAGAAAAGAAGGAAAAGTAAATAAGGAAAAAGTTCAAGATATTGTACTTTTAGGTATTGTAGTGAAATATTAATCCATAGACATAAAGAAAGAAGTCAGAGCTCATAGAGATGATGAATCTACCAATCAAGATGATTATGAATACACATTAGAGCAAGAATTGTTCTGAGCCATCAGGCTTAGAGACTCCCAGGTATTATGAATATTAGACAGGGGGAGTCTATGCGATAGATGTGATAGACCAAAGAACCATCCTTCGAGAAACTTGCAGAGTTTGAGAAGACAAATCCAGAGCAGTCAGTTAGTAGAAGTAAAAGTTGATAGATTAATCAAGACTTCATGATAGTATAGTGATAAATGGGTCAGCATTATGGACAATTGCACAAGTAGAGTCTTGGACAGTATAGACAAAGATGGGTTTGTAAGAATACTTAGCAGGTTTGGACAGATATATGAAAGTGGATGGGATCATGGATTCATAGATTGTTTCAGAGAGTGGTTCAGAGACAAAAGAACATTATCATAATGGATGATAATTACATAGGAAATGGATCGAACAATGCTAATGGATTCCAAATTGATAGATATTTTTTGGACACATGCAGTGCATACAATAGTTCACATTCAAAACAAAGTAATGCTCAGAAAAAACAATGAAAAAAATCCCTACGAACTATGGAAAGGAATTGCAAACAATAACCTCTACATCAAGGTAACTCAAGCATCCAGACCAGATGTAATGCAGGGAGTTGGAAAGGTGGCACAATTTCAAGCAACACCAAAGGAATCATGTGTATTAGCAGTGAAGAGTATTTTCAAATATCTCAAAGGAACAAAATATTTTGGATTATGGTATCCAATAGGAAATAATTTATCACTTATTGGCTACACAGATGCAGATTGGGCAGGTTTCATTGATGACTGACGAAGAACCAGTGGAGAAGTGTTCTACTTGGGTGAGCGTTTAGTATCATGGCTAAACAAGAAACAATCATTAGTATCTTTATCTACAATCGAGGAAGAATATATTGCAGCAGCAACATGTTGTACATAGGTTCTATGGATGAAACAAACAATGACATATATACATGTTGAGTATGATGCGCCCATTCCAATCTATTGTGATAATACAAGTGTCATCAGTATCTTAAAGAACCCAATGATGCACTCCAAAATGAAGCACATTCCAATCAGGTATCACTTTCTATGAGAACAAGTTGCAGAGAAGAACATCAGAGTTGAATATGTGGGCACAAAATAACAAGTGGCAGACATCTTTACAAAATCACTTCCAGGGAAAGCCTTTGAGTATCTTCGCCAGAGACTCGGAGTAATTTCTACTCCAAAGTGAATTATTTTGAATGCTTATCTTATATGTCTTAGATTTACATGAGGAAGCACCATAAAGAGGATAGTCTAGGTTGGGATACTAGTTTCAGGAAGAGATCAGTCAGGGGAAGTATCCCCAAGGACAGTTCAGTTAGGGGGAGCAGCCCCGGGTGGAAATATACCTTTTCCATTGATAACAAAGTGGGAGATATTTATCAAATGCAGGATAGAAATGCTTGGAGAGAGAGCACAAGGGCATGTAGACAGGGGGAGAAGTTCAAGGAGAGTTCATTCAGGGGGAGCAACCCCAAAGGGAGATATCCTTTGCCATTGATGTCAAAAGGGGGAGAGATAAAAACATTGATGAGGAGTATAAGTATGAATGTTATCATGACTAAGTGTTTCCATCAATGTTGGTATTGCCATCAATGCCAAAGGGGGAGATTGTCATACAATTGGCTTAGGTTGATGGAAAGTTGGTATGGATTTTTGATTGTCATTTATGCAAACCATTGGAAAGTGATATTTTAGATTGATGTCCACCCTTTGTGATTGATGTCAACCCTTGGAGAAAGTCTGGTAGCGAATTCTGGTAGAACAAAGATTTGGGTAATTGACCCAAGTTTGTTTGATGTATAAGGTATGAGTTTTAATATATTTGAGGGTCATACTATTCTATATGGGTAGCCCATGTCATTCTATTTCTAGTGGTATGTGTAACATCACATAACTCCTCACGGTTAGAGAGTTATGGCCATGTGAAGTTGGAGAACCCAGGTTTGGGTAATGGACCCAAGTTTGTTTGATGTATAATGGTATGCATTTTGATATATTTGTAGGTATGGATATTCTAGATGGATAGTACATGTCATTCCATTTCTGGTGGTATGTGGAACGTCACATAACTCCTCATGATTTGATATTTATTGCCTTACGCATTTGGAGAACCCTCATGAGTCATCTAGAAGCCCCAAAAGGTCAAAGTAGTCAAAGTGGTTTAAGAGATTTTTAGAAGGTAAATAATAAATTTAAGTGATGAGTGTACTATAATTCAGTGTGAATACAAAATAAATTATTTAAATAATAAATTTAATGGAAAAATTACTAAGTTGACAAGTGGTTAGAAGTGGGTTAGCCCTAAAATAAGGAAAGTGGTTTAAGATGGTTAGAAGGTAACCCCTTGAGGTAAAGTGAAGTGATGAGTTTACTATAAGTCAAAGTGGATATAAAATAAATTATTTAAATAATAAATTTAATGATAAATTACTAATTGGACAAGTGATTAGAAGTTGGTTAACCCTAAAATAAGGAAAGTGGGTTAAGATGGTTAAAAGGTAACCCCTTGAGGAAGCTACATGAAAGTATAAATAAGAGGCAAGGATCTCTCATTTTATATCACACTTGAGAATATTGAACATATATAGGTGACTGAGGTAACTAAAGGATATCTAAGCCTAATTTCAGAGAGAAGGTGAAGTAAAGAAGGTCGAAATTCAAGGCAGGATAAATTCCTTTTTATGATGATTTCTAGGGTATGTTATTTACAGGTCATCTCACCATTTTCTCAATAACATGTTTTATAGATTCATACCATGAAATTGATAGGAAATTTAGAAAACATATCCAAGTAGTTGTGGTACAAATTTCATCTTGCGGGTCATTGTATTTTTGGAGTTACACTCTGTGGAAAATAGGGTTTGTGGCTAGTCCTAAAACTAGTCTAAAACAAGTGTTTCGGTTAAAAACGTCATAACTTCTTCATAACATATACAAATTAAGTAAGACAAAATATGTTGGTTATAGTAGAGTCTTTAGTATTCTGTGTAAAATTTTCACATCCATACAACAAATATTATGTGTGGGGCACGCTCTACAAGTTTGCTCTCTAGAATAAGCCAAAATTCAACAACGTATGAAATTTTTTCTATAACTCCTTTTCTGAGAGGTTCCAAGTAGTGACACCTGGAGGAATTACATAAAACACACTAAATAACATTGTGTACTATTTTCAGATCTTTATTCATTACAGGTACATAGTTATGATTATTTTAAGTTATGGTTGATGACTAATCCAAAACTAGTCATGTGAGACTAAAGAAAAGTTTGATGAAAATGCTAGTATCTCATTGTTAAAGTTAAGGAAGGTTTGCAGGTATGTGATCATATACACCATGTCTATTATAGAGTTACAAATCAGATTTGGATGATGAAATTGATGAGGGCTTTTGGTTGAGGTACATTTTGGGTACATGGTTGAGATAAGTAGTTGATGAGTTGGCACATACACGAAGTGTATAGTTGATGATGTTGGTACATATTGATGAGTCATAGTT
>SNQJ01S0022159.1:169493-231452 GCA_010110895.2 Picea sitchensis | reverse complement strand
GTCAAGGAGGATTATTTAAATAATAAAGTAAATGGATAACTTTATAATTATGGAAAGTGGTTATAAGAATGATAACCCTAAAATGAGGAAAATGGGTTAAGTGGTCAAGTGGTTATTGGATACATGGACAAGTGGCATATTGAGAAAATTTGGACATAGGTGACTATGTGGACATAGTGGCATAGAAGATGCTTCTAAGGAATCTACTTTGAGAGCATAAATAAGAAGCAATGGTCTCTTGTGAAAAACATCTCTTGATCATATCTTGAAGAGCATAGCAAGGGGATGAAGGAGGATAGAGCTCGTACAGTTGGATGGAATTAATGAAGACTTGAGTGTGAGTTGATGCCAGGTTCTTTAAGGTTGAAGCAAGTTCCATATATGAATTCTATGGGCTCAGATATGCCATAGAAACTCTGGTATGGTAACATAGTTGTCTTGATGGATACTCTTGCTTATTGTATGGTGAATTCTTAAGGAATTCTTGGTATGGCTATTGTGATATGGTTATAGTGGTTGATTGATAGAGTGAGCAACACTCTTATGGTTCAGTACTGATATGATTGACATATTATACTGGTTTCTTATGCATGATTAAGTATCATTCATATTGTATGATTGAGGAGCATGAGTAAGTTGTGGGAAAGAATAGATGTGTTGTGATTAGTTATGGTTCATATTGGACAATGAAAGACAAAAGTATATGGGACTGAAGGATGCAAAGGATCTGAGTTTTTCATAGAGAGAAAACCCTAATTACTCAGAAGGAATACGCAAGATATAGTATAGACTAGCCGCGTACATACATGATTTGTACTACTGGTAGGGTGCGTACATACGCGTGATGCACTACTGACAGGTCGTGTACAGGTTGATATATTGGTATATGTTAAGGATTGATTCCTCTTCTCAGTTGTTTTTTACTTGTGTAAGCTGAGTCTTTCAATGTAGATTTGGTGCTCTTGTGGAGATGTAACTCTATTCAGTTGTTGTTGATAAACCAAGGATTGTAGTCCTTAATAAAAATAAAATTGTACATACATCTTGTGTTCTTTCTGTTCCTTGTGGTGATGACTTATTGATGATAATTTTTGTTGATATATGTTGTTGATGTATGTTCACATTTAATTGGTTATAAATGATAGCAATAAGTAATGAGTAAATGGTGATTTCTAACTAAGGATTTTTGTGAAGGGGAAGTTTTAAAAAGGATCCCTACACTGATTCACCCCCCTCTCAGTGTGGTCAATGTGTCCAACAACCTTGGACTCTGTATTGATTCGGGGAGTGGATTGTGATTGGTTTGAATATTTATTTTATGCATATGTGACATATGATTGATTTAGTATGATTATGTATATGGATCGGTGATAGTTTTTTGTCAATGGATGCGGGTTGATGATGCTTGGTAATCAGACTCACATAAGGATTAAAGGGTCCATGCATAGAAACCAAATATTGAGGGAGAGGTGTGGTAGTATCCTTTTCACAGGCTACTAACACTCTCTCTATGGCTCAAATTGTAGGTTAACGATTACCTAGTTTGATAGGTCCACGAAGTTGTGCGGGCAGAATGATACAATCACTCACAAATATTTATAAGGGGTTCACAATAAGGCAAGTTTATTATTCCTTAGAAACCCTTAGTCTCTCACAAGGTCGCCCGAGTGGAGTGTTGACTCCAAGGGTTGGACAAACTACCAAAAATAATCAAAGGCAAGTGGCACCCTTGGATCCCGGAGGTGCATCTTGAGGAGAACGTTATTGTAACAACCCTCTGTTACACCTAAGAAAAAGAAAAGCACCAAAGGTAAAAAAAAAATATTTAAAGAATTAGGAATTTGCGTCAACACATAATTCAACATTGTGTAATCAACGCCATCATAATTAAAGGAATTGCAAGTGTCTCATCATCATGATCAAGTAACGTCACAACTGACACATCAACATATTTAGTAACGACATATAATTAACACATCATCATAATTGAGTAATGAAACAAAAATAGAAAGCATCATTAATGGCGACACAAGATCAACTCATCATGATCAACAAGAATCATCAGTACTTTTAAATCAATCAAGTCATCACATAAATATAACCATCATATAACACAAGGATAACACGAGATAACATAATGATAACATAACAATCAACATGATAACATAATAATGACATAAACATATTACCCGCCCAACCTACCCTCCAAGGTTAGGACCTCAAGGACACATAAGCAACACTCAAGCCCATGATCCAATTGATTTTTACCATTTAAATTATCATAGCTAGAGATTTTTCTGAGGATCAAGGAGATGTCTAATTCCCATAGCCCAACATAATCCACAATCCAAACTAGCTCATAAATCTCATCTAAGAATCAATTATTCATCATAGTGCAAATAATAATCTACTCTACTTAATAAATCTTCAAGCAACATTGAGTGTAAATGAGTAAGAGACTTTTACATAAGGAACAATAACCCAAAGAGAATAAATAAATCTTAGTCTTGTGTAAATCAACTATGCATCTTCATATTAAGGAATATCTTCTAAGAATATATAAAAAGAATCTAAGGGCTCAAATCATACATTCATTTGCAAGGAACCACAAGAAGGTCAATCTTCTTAAGCACTACATTAAATTTATATGCTACCTTTCATTATGCATCCAATTTATAAAAATAAAAACATCAATCATAATATCAATTAATAAGAACTCTATTGCTGGCATATCCATTTAAAAGAACTAAGGAGTTCAATCCTAGCAAGAAAGATGGAAAGATTCCACAACTACCTTATGTTTCCATTTCTAGAATCTATACAAAGTCAACCCATAATTAAGAATGAGATAAGATAAATTATATGTTATCTTAAAAATTCATTACAGTGAAGGGAAGACTAACCGTAATAAGTAACAGATAGAAGTCAACTACATATGTATCCATTTAAGAATTAAGAAAATGAAGTCTTATTAAACCATAAACATGCACTCACATGCTAACTTATAACTCTGTTTAAAATTTTAGGAAGACCAATATTAATTGACCAAGGATAATTAATATCCAAAGGCTAAATCACAAGTCCAAGGTAAGGAAAAAGAAGGAATTATGGAATCTATCCCAGCCCCAAATCTGGTGTGCAGAAAAATATGAAATTCATTCCAGACCCCAGTCTGTCCCTCCATCCAGAACTTAATCTAGTCCTCCATCCGGCACTTAATATGGTCCTCCATCTGGCACTTAATTCGGTCCTCCATCCGACACTTAATCTCTGAAAATTTAAATTAATTTTAAGTGCAACAAAAATGATTTTTATTAATTGTATAGCTTAGAGGAAGGGACAATAGTTAATGCAGGGTCTTTCAAGAAGTGGAAGAGACAGGTAAGAGGTGAGTGATCGTATATACATATAGGAAATCAACAATTCAACTCACTCTTCTTGGTGTTAACCTTACGATGTTATCACTGTTTTAAAATGTGGAAATCAATATAAAACAATTAACTAGAAAAAGGGAAACCAAACATGAATAGGTTAAATGACACCATAATTTCAAGAGAGACATTTTTCATATAGAACTTAATCCGGAACCTAGTGCGGCCCTTGATCCATCCCTTGATCCAGCCCTTGATCCGACCCCTGATACGACCCTTGATCCGGCCCTTGAAACATAACTAATTTCTGATAAATTCAAAATTAAAAATCACAGGAAGCAAAATGAAAATCTAAACGGATGAGCAACAATTAAAACCAAATTTTTCTTTTTATGTAGCAGTGTATAGGAGGGTTAAACGCTCAGAATGCTTTAAGGGGGTAATCAAATTTTGAGTAGCAAACAAAAGAGTTAAACAACAAACAAATTTTTGGGTTGTTCAATAAATAGGCAGCACCCATATCAACACCCAGTCAACACCAGACTTTAATACACAGTGCCACAGACAAGAGGTGGAAACAGTCACAAGCAATCATAACCATGAGGTGACAAGGGACATTCCACAAAATGAATCCCCTCCCAATTCTAGATTTCCTCTACCTCATTTGATTAATTTTCAGTTATCATAAATTTAATTAAATAACAATAACAAGGGATATCACTGGTACAAAGAATTCACACCCTTCGTTGGTGCACTCGGAATTCAAGATTAAAATCTATTGAAGGAGCCCAAAACAAGTGTGTCCTTACCTCCAGGAGATCTCATGGTGGAGGGATTACAAAAATCAGAACAATAAAATCACAGACAAAGGACAGAGTTCCACAAATCGAAATAGACTACAAAATTAAGGAGGCAGCGTTCAATTTCCAATTATCCTGAACTGGTACTTTTACGAAAACAGTGTTAAAAATTTCTTTGCAAGATAGAGGCGAGTGTGGGCTCTGTAACTCATGGATTTGTAAGAAAATCAATAGTAAACTACAATTTCAGGTTATCAAGGAAGCCAATATTTGACTTTACTTAAATGCAGAGTAAGTTCAAATTCCACAGGGGAGGAAGTAAACATCAAGAACTTGATTCAAATCAGAAAATCCCATGACAGAAACAATGATTCGAGACCTCCATCAACCAACCGCACAAGAATCTATGACTACGAATTTGTTTGGAATAGTTGGTTTCTAAAATAAAATTAAAATTTATGTTATGAAAAACAATGGTAGTGGCAAGGAAGAAATCACAACTTGGGTAAAATCAACTAGCAGCATCTCAGGAATATCCAATGGATAGTAAAATGAATGACAAGGAATGAGAATTTCCAATACTTCTGGTTTAAAAATTGAATTTACAGTAATGGAAAAAATTATCTTTCTGTAGTAAACCATCAAGGAACTCGAAATTTCGATTTTAGAAAATCCAAAACCATTTACAACTAATTTCTAAAAACTATTAATACAATTTAATTGATTAAAATTTCAAAACTCTAATAAGAATATCGTAACCGAAGACGAAGAAGTTTGAATATGTTCTTCAACAAATGATGCTCTTTCCTTTCTCCTGCTTTCTAATCGTTGAGACTTCACTGGTACCTCCCAGAAACCGCTAGGGGTACTCTCCTTCCCAATTACCCCCTGATCCGCAAAGGGGCCATGCACAAATAGAACTAGAAAAATCTAGCTCCCAGCTCACCTCGGAAGGTAGAGATGCCACTCTCTTTCTCTAGATAGGTATCGCAAATCTGACAAGTAAAACCAGTCAAAATTTTTGCAACATAAACTTACTCATACCTTTCCATCCCATTCTTCCTTTCAACCATTTCCTTTATAAAAAAAATCTTATTGACAACTTGCCATTTTCACATTAAATTCATTTTTTTTAATAATTTAATTAGGAATTATTTCTCCCATACACTTGTCACTTGTTCCCTTAGTTGCACTAATAAATCCATGATTTAATTAAATTAAATGTCCATTTCCCTCACCAACGTAAAAGTGCTCCTATAATCACTCATAGTTTTCCCTTTATTCCCTCTATTTCCCTCTTAATGATTGACGCCTTTCTAAAAATTAATTGTCTTCAATTTAGGAAAGTTATTTAGTTAGAATAGACTACATACCTTTCTATGCTTCCACATTCTTTTTACATTTATTTCCTTTCTTATCTTAATTTCCAATTTGGTATTCTATTGCACACATTTATATAATTAAATATTTAGATATAATTTTTACTCTTTCAATTCCTAACTTGATTTTTCTTCATCCCCCATATATTTAATTTATAATTTATTTTTAGTCTTCTTACCCACTTTAGACTTAGGCTCAAATTTTTAAACTAATCTTAGAAGTTTTAAGGAGATTTTATAATTAATAAAAAATACTCATTTGATAATCATTTTAAGACCAACAATGTCAAAACAATTTAATGTTTTCTAGGCACCTAGGTTCATTGACTCCAATTTTATTTTATACCGCAATGTTCCCTTCAAGACACACTATGTGCTCCAAGGGTGTCACTCGCCTTTGATTCAAATTTTAATTATGTGACATGCCCTTCAAGACACACTACGTGCTCGAAGGGTGCCACTCGCCTTTGACTGGTTTTGGTAGTTGGTCAACCCTTGGATTCAATACCCCATTAAGAAGACCTTGTGAGAGACTAAGGGCCTCTAAGGAATAAGGACCATGACTTATTACACATGCCTTATAATATTCATGAGGGACTGTCTCAGTCTTCCCTTACAACATCATGGATCTCTCAAACTAGGTAATTGTGAACCTACAATTCGAGCCACGGTGGGAGTACTAGTAGGTTGTGGCAGGGTTGTTGCCACACCTCTCCCTCAATATCTGGTTGTTGTGCATGGCCCCTTTACTCCTTATGTGAGTCTGACTAGAAATAAATATTCATCCTACATCCATAAAAAAAACACTATCAATAATCCATAAACAACATCATAATATACTTGATCATATATCACATATGCATAAATAGAAATACCCAAACCATATGCAGTCCATTCCCTGAATTGATTCGAAGTCCAAGGAGGTCCATTGATTCCATTAGCATCCTCAACCTGTCAAGTTTCCTACACATTCAGGGGAAAGGCATCAATAACATATGTCAATACATAGATATTGAATAACATATTATCAAATTCATCAACATCATCATAAGAATCCATAAGCGAACAGACAACCATATACTAAAATTTGATCACTTGCATGCAATTGTCCTCAAAGCATAATTCAACTCATGTGCATGCAAGAGAGGGATGTTACATACACCCCCTCTTGTTTTAAACTTCATCCTAAAGTTTCACAGTATATATATGCAGTATATAAAGCATCTGACAAGATCTAAATGTCTAACTATAAAAAGAAAAATGGAAACTATTGGCGCATATCATATGCGTCCTCCCAGATAGTCGAGTCTAAACTATAATTGTCCCATTGGACCTTGACCTTATCGAATATTCGACGTCGTAGATTTTGAATGTGATCGTCCAAAATGTGGATTGGCTCCTCCGTGAGTGCACCCTCGTCTGACACCTGCAAGGAACTCATATCAATCACATGTGTAGGATCACTAACATAATGTCTCAAAATAGATAAATAAAAAACATCGTGCATATGCCTCAAAGAATTAGGCAAGGATAGTCGATAGGCCATGGGACCTATCTTTTCCACAACTTCAAAAGGTCCCACAAACCTAGGAGATAGTTTAGCACCATTTCCAAACTTGATCGAACTCTTGTGCGGTTTCACCCGCAAGAAGACTCGATCACCAACTTCATATCTACGGTCAATGCGATGCCCATCACCACAACTCTTCTACTGATCTTGCGCTTCCTTGATCCTTTGTCTTATCATTTTCATTTGTTCTTACATTTCTTGGATCGCTTTTGGTCCTACCAAGACCCTATCCTCAAGTTGATCCCAGCTCAAATGTGTCTGACATGGTCGCCTATAAAGAAACTCGAGTCGTGCCATCCTTATGGATCTTGGATAATTTTTGTTGTAAGCAAACTCTACCAGTGGAAATAACTCTTAGCAAAACTTTGTTGTTCCATCACGTACATATGCAACATATCTTCCAATATTTGGTTCGTTCTTTCTATCTTCCCGTATGTCTCCAGGTGATACGCGGTACTAAAGTTAAATTGGGCTCCTAAGGCCTCTTGGAAAGTATTCCAAAATAATCCTATAAACATCGACCCTCGAACATATATGATCCTCTTAGGCACACCATGAAATCTCACAATCCCTCTAATAAAAACTCTAGCTACGTCTGGAGCCTGATACGTCATACACACAGGGATAAAATGTGCACTCTTCGTCAGAGTGTCTACCACCACGAAAATCAAGTCGTGTCTCCTTGTCGTCAATGAAAATACAACAATAAAGTCCATCGATATGAACTCCCATTTCGATTCTGAAATAGAATGTGGTTGTAGTAATCCTTTTGAATGTCTATGTTCAATATTCACTCCTTGACATTCTAGACATCTCACCACGTAGTTGACTATGTCCGCCTCCATTTCTTTCCAGAAGAATAAGGGCTTAAGGTCTACCCTCATATTCGTGACTCTTAGATGAGCCATGTACACTACTCTATGAGCTTCGTTTAAGATAAAACTTCTCATATCGTCATTAGGAGGTATGTAAATCCGGTTATTATACCTCAACAATCCGTCATTGTCCAAAGTGTATCCCTCAAACTTTTGTACCAACATGGTGTCTCATCTGATATTTTCCTTAACCTCTTTATACCAAGCACACCCTAAGGTGACACACTTGGACATATAATTCCTAGGTCCAACAACTCCTTTAGTTGCATTTTCAACTTTTATAACTTAGGCGTTGATATTCTATAAGTGTTCTTGCTATCGGTTCGGTTCCAGTTTTTAAGTCGATGGTAAATTCCAACTCTCTTTCGGGAGACAAACCTAGTAACTCTTCTATGAACACATCTGCAAACTCTCATACCACTGGAAGGTTTTCTAATCCTTTCACCACACCCTTGTCATTCAGTGCTAGGATTGCATATAGCTTGCATCCCTTGCGCATGCTCTTCCATAGATGTAGGGAAGAAATGAACCTTAGGGAAACTCCCTGGTTTCTTCCTACAATCACTCGTCTTTGTCCCTCACCATTGGTCAAACTCAACCATTTCGTCTTATGGTTGTGTATCGCATCATGCGATTCCAACCAGTCCATATTGATCATGACGTTATAAGATCCTAAAATCGTGATGTACAGGTTGGACTTTGATACAAAATCTCTCAGGTTGAGACTATAGTTTGTAACCTTTCCTCCAACCTTATGTTTGGCTCCTGAAGCCATTTCCACGCATTTAAACTTGTCTTGTTTGATTTCCTTTACCTTAATTAATTTTAGTGCTTCACCAGAAATAAATCTCTCTGTAGCACCATGATCAATCAAAATACTAAAGTTCTCGTAAGCAATGGTACCTGACAACTCGAGCATAGTAAATTGGTGCTCGTCTTGGTGGTTATTTTCCACTACATGAATCTGGTGGGACTTGCCTAAATCTTCTATTGTAGTGTGTCCAACTGACCTAGCTGCTCTGGCCCTCTCCACCAGACAATCATGCTAGTAATGTGGCTCTCCACTTGTCCAACATCCATCCTTCGGTCCAATACTCTTGGTCCCTGAAGTAAAAATTGATGGCCCACCAGCCTAAAACCATGGTCTGTTTTGTTGAATAGTTTTGAACTGTTGTTGTTGCAGATGATGTTGCTGCTGGTGTTGTGTTACTCTATATGGATTATGTTGCTGAGGCATTGATCATTGTGGTGTCATGAACGTGGATCTTCTCAGAGTACCTCGATACCCTGATGGATGTCTGGTTGGTTCCTCATGCTACTACGCACCAGATGTTGCATGTCCCATCGGCCTCGTAGGAGTCTTGCTCTGACCCTCACTGATCAACTCTTCCTCAGATATGATGGCCTTCTGGACTACATTGTGCAATGTATGAGGCATTAGGATCCTCACTTTCGCTCGAATACTGATGTTAAGTATGAACACAAACTTGTTGACCTTGAGCTTCTCGTTGTTCACATGTGGAGCATACCTAAGCAACTCCATGAATCGATCTTCATACTTGGGCATTGTACAACTGCCTTGTCATAAGGCATTGAACTCATTGAGTTGGCACTCAATTAATTCCTCAGACAAATACCTCTTCCGGAACTGCTCCTTGAATAATTCCCATGAAATGTCTTCGACGACCATGTTCAGTTGTGGTAGGAGCATCTTCCACCATAGAAGAGCGCTCCCCTTCAGTTGAAATACCTCCATGCAGACTTTCATGTTGGAGGTGTAGTCGTGAAGTGCGAAGCACATCGCCATGTTCTCCTACCAAGCCTCGACAACTACGCCATACGTGGCACCTAAGAACTCGGGAAACTTTACCTTCTCGATTCCTTTGTGAATGCTACTAGTACTGGTTGGGACACGTTGTGGACCCTTAGGGGGTAGAGGTTCCCTGGCCTCATCACTATTCATATGGCTAATCAAGGCCTCTAACATCCTCTGAAAGGACCTCATCAACCCAACCACATCCCCCACAACAAGTTTCTCCTGTCCAATGACTTGTTCTTCTCCTTGGGGGTTACACCCTTCCAACGTGGATGCTATTAGAGGCGTTGTGCCTCCTCCCATAGAACCAAGTCATCTTCCTCCGTGGAATCCTCTAACCATTATTACTTGCAGGGATACAATTCAATTTTAATTAGTGATAAATTATTAATCAAGTGTTTAATAAAGTGGAAGACGTAATGATCCCAAGTCACGGGGTTGAACCCACTATGATACCATATGTAACAACCCTCCGTTACACATAAGAAAAATCAAAGCACCAAAGGTAGTTTTTTTTTTTAAAGCATTAGGAATTTGCGTCAACACATAATTCAACAACGCATAATCAACGACATCATAATTAAAGCAATTAAAATCATCTCATCGTCATAATGAAGTAACGTCTCAACCAACACATCAAAATATTTAGTAATGACATATATTAAACACATCATCATAATTGAGTAATGACACAAAAATCAAAATCATCATGAATGGTGACGCAAGATCGACTCATCACGATCAATTGGAATCATCCATACTTTTAAATCGTTGAACTCATAACATAAATATAATCATCGGATAACACAAGGATAACATGAGATAACATAACGATAACATAATGATCAACATGATAACATAAGAATGGCATAAAGATACTACCCACCCAACCTACCCTACAAGGTTAGAACCTCTAGGACACATAAGCAATGTTGAAGCCCAAGATCGAATTGATTTTGACCATTTAAGGTCTCAAGGTTGGCAACTTTTCTGAGGAACAAGGAGGTGTCTAATTCCCATAGCCCAACATAATTTTCAATCCAAACTAGCTCATAAATCTCATCTAAGCATCAATTATTCATCATAGTGCAAATAATAATCTACTCTACTTAATAAATCTTCAAGCAACATTGAGTGTAAATGAGTAAGAGGCTTTTACATAAGGAATAATAACCCAAAGAGCATAAATAAATCTTAGTCTTGTGTAACTCAACTATGCATCTTCATATTAAGGAATATATTCTAAGAATATATAACATGAATCTAAGGGTTAAAATCATACATTCATTTGCAAGGAACCATAAGAAGATCAATCTTCTTAAGCACAACATTAAATTTATCTACTACATTGCATTATGCATCCAATTTATAAAAATAAAAACATCAATCATAATATCAATTAATAAGAAGTATATTGCTTGCATATCCATTTAAAAGAACTAAGGGGTTCAATCATAGAAAGCAAGATGGAAAAATTCCAGGAATACCTTACATTTCCATTCCCAGAATATATAAGAAGTCAACCCATAATTAAGAACGAGATAAGATAAATTATATGATATCTTAAAAATTCATTGGAGGAGTGAAAGGAAGTCCAGCCGTAATAAGTAATAGATAGAAGTCAACGACCTATGTATCCATTTAAGAATTAAGAAAATCAAGTCGTATTAAACCATAAACAAGCACTCACTTGCTAACTTATAAATTTGTTTAAACATTTAGGAATACCAATCTTACTTGACCAAGGATAATTAATATCCATAGGCTAAATAACAAGTCCAAGGTAAGGAACAAGAAGGAGTTTTGAAATCTATCCTAGCCCCAGATCCGGTGTGTAGAAAAATCCAAAATTCATTCCAGACCCCAGTCTGGCCCTGCATCTGACACTTAATATGGTCCTCCATCCAACACTTAATCCGGTCCTCCATATGGAACTTAATTCGGTCCTCCATCTGACACTTAATTTATGAAAATTTAAATTAATTTTAAGTGCATCAAAAACAATTTTTATTAATTGTGTAGCTTAGAGAAATGGACAATAATTAATGCAAGGTATGTCAAGAAATGGAAGCAACAGGAAAGACGTGAGTGATCATGTATACTTCCATCCAATCTACAATTCAACTCACTCTTCTTGGTGTTAACCCTACGATGTTACCATTGTTTTAAAATGTGGAAATCCATACAAAACAATTAACTGGAAAAAGGGAAACCACACACGAACAGGTTAAATGACATTGTAATTTCAAGAGAGATATTTTGCATACAGAACTTAATTTGACACCTGATCCAACCATTGATCCAGCTCTCGATCCAACCCTGATCCAGCCCTTGACCGGACCCTTGAAATGAAACTAATTTCTGATAAATTAAAAATTAAAAATCACATGAAGCAAAATGAAAAACTAAACGGGTGAGCAACAATTAAAACCAAATTTCTCTTTTGATGTAGCAGTGTACAGGAGGGATAAACGCTCAGAACGATTTAAGGGTGTAATCAACTTCTGAGTAGGGAAAAAAAGAGTTAAACAAGAAACAAATTTATGGGTTGTTCAATAACTGGAAACACCCAAATAGAAACCCAGTCAACACTAGACTTCAACGTGCAATCCCACGGACAAGAGGAGGAAACAGTCACAAGAAATCATAACCACAAGGTGACAAGGGAGATTCCACAAAACAAATACCCTCCCGATTCTAGATTGGCTCTACTTCATTCAATTAATATATAGTTATCATAAATTTAATTAAATAGCAATAACAAGGGATATCACTGGTATAAAGAATTCACACCCTCCGTTGGTGCACTCAGAATTCAAGATTAAATTCTATTGAAGGATCCCAAAACAAGTGCATCCTTACCTCCAGGAGATCTCATGGTGGAGGTATTACATAAATCACGACAATAAAATTACAAATAAAGGACAAAGTTCCAAAAATTGAAAGAGACTACAAAACTAAGGAGGAAGTGTTCAATTTGTTGGTTATGGAGCCTGATTATCTTCTTCATTCAGAGGTCTCTTTTTTCAACCCTATAAATACCCCATGAATACTTTACACCCGAGAGGAATGTACACTCCTCCACGGGGGAGAGTGAAAAGGGGGGTTACCCCCTCTACGGGGTCCAAGGGAAAGCAGGGCCCCGGCAGGGGTTCGAGGGGGAAGCCCCAGAAGGAAAAGTTGTCTTGTAAATTTATATTGTAATTTCATTGTAAATATGGGTTGTTCATTATAAGGTCACAAATATGATGGTAGAAGTTATGTTAGGGTTTTCTTCCCTATAAGGAAACCCTCTTTTATGAGGGAAATACATTCTGGCGAATGTTGTATTCTGAGAGAGGATATTGTAAGAGAAAGAAGATGAAGTTACAACGGGTGTGTTGTAGGGTGCATCCCTTCATATGTTGGATAATAATAAGGAAGGACTTGGAAATTTCTTTGGTGGACGTAGCCCACACTGGGTGAACCACGTATATATGTGTCTCTAATGTGTATCTTTTGTGTTTTATTTCCGCATTTGTTTTATTTTATTGCTCCATGATCCTGTTTTTCTAACACAATTTACAATTATCACTAACTGATACTTTTACGAAAACGGTGTTAAATTTTCTTGCAAGCTAGAAGTGAGTGAGGGCTCTATAACTCATGGATTTGCCAAAAAATAAACAGTAAACTACAATTTAAGGTTATCAAGGAATCCAATATTTGACTGTACTTAAATGCAGAGTAAGGTCTATTTCCACACGGGATGAAGTGAACATCAAGAACTTGATTCAAATCAGAAAATCCCATGACAGAAACAATGATTCGAGAATTCCATCAACCAACTGCACAAGAATCTATGACTTCGAATTTGTTTTCAGTAGTTGGTTTGAAAAATTAAATTAAATTTTTTGTTATGCAAAACAATGGCACCGGCAAAGAAGAAAGCACAACTTTGGGTAAAATCAACTAGAAGCATCTCAGGAAGATCCAATGAACGAAAAGGAATGGGAATTTCCAATACTTTTAGTTTAAAATTTGAATTTACAGTAATGACATAAATTCTCTTTCTATAGTACTCAACCATCAGGGAACTCGAAATTTCGATTTCATAAAATCCAACACCATTTACAACTAATTTATAAAAACTATAAATACAATTTAACTGATTAAAATTTCAAAACTCTAATAACAATACCGTAATCGAAGATGAAGAAGTCTGAAGATATTCTTTAGTAAATGAAGCTCCTTCCTTTTTCCCACTTGCTAATCGTTGAGACTTCATCGGTACCTCCCATCCAACATTAGGGGTATTCTTATTCTCCCTTATCCCACCGAGCCGCAAAGGGCCACGCAAAAACAAAACCATAAAACTCTAGCTCCCATCTCACCTAAAATCATAAGTAAAATCAGCTAGAATTTTTGCAGCACAACCTTACTCATACCAGTCCATCCCATTCCTCCTCTCAGCCATTTCTTTTATAGAATTTTTTTTAGTGACAACTTTCCATTTTCACATTAAATTCATTTTTTTAATAATTTAATTAGTAATTATTTCCCCCATACACTTGTGACTTGTTCCCTTAGTTGCACTAATAAATCCATGATTGAATTAAATTAAATGTCCATTTCTCTCACCAACCTAAAAGTGCTCCTAAAATCACTCCTAATTATCCCTTTATTTCTCTTTTAATGACTGTCGCCTTTCTAAAACTTAATTTTGTTTAATTTAGGAAAGTTTTTTAGTTAGACTAAACTAGATGCATTTCTATGCTTCCACATTCTTTTTACATTTATTTCCTTTCTTATCTTAATTTTTAGTTGGCATTCTCTTGCGCACATTTATATAATTAAATCTTTAGATATAATTTTTACTCTTTCAATTCCTAACTAGATTTTTCTTCATCCCCCATTTATTTAATTTATAATTTAGTTTTAGTCTTCTTAGCCACTTTATACTTAGGTTCAAATTTTTAAACTAGGCTTAGAATTTTTAAGGAGATTTTATAATTAATAAAAATTACTCATTTAATAATCATTTTAAGTCCGACAATGTCAAAACAAATTATTTTTTTCTATGCACCTAGGTTCACTGACTCCAATTTTATTTTATACCACAACGTTCCCTTCAAGATGCACTTTGTTCTCTAAGGGTGCCACTCGCCTTTGATTTAAATTTTAATTACACAACGGGCCCTTTAAGACGCACTATGTACTCCAAGGGTGCCACTCACTTTTGAATGGTTTTGGTAGTTTTCAAACCATTGGATTCAACACCCCATTCAGGAAACCTTGTGGGATACTAAAGGACTCTAAGGAATAATGACCATGCCTTATTGTGTGCCCCTTAGAATATTCGTGAGTGATTGTCTCAGTCTTCCCTCACGACATCGTGGATCTCTCGAACTAGGTAATCGTGAACCTACAACTTGATCCACAAAGGGAGTGCCAGTAGGTTGTGGCAAGGCTTCTGCCACACCTCTCCCTCAATATGTGGTTGTTTTGCATGACCCCTTTACTCCTTATGGGAGTCTTATTAGCAATCAATTGTCGGCTTGCATCCATCAATGAAACATTGTCAACAATCCATAAACAACATCATAATATACCCAATCATATGTCACATATGCATAAATAGAAATACCCAAACAATATATAGTCCAATCCCTGACTCGATCCGAATTCCAAGGAGGTTCATTGATGACATCGGAATCATCAACATGTCAAGTGTCTTGCACACTCAGGGGAAACTCTTCAAGAACATATGTCAATACATAGATATCGAATAACATAACATCATATTCACCAACATCATCATAAGAATCCATAAGTGAACAGACAACCATATACTAAAACCGGATCACTTGCACACAAGTGTCCTCAAAGAATAAGTCAAATCATCTGCGCGCAAGAGCAAGATGTTATAGTTGTGTAATTAAAAATTTGAGACAATAAATCTAGGTGGCCTGGAAAACAGTGAATAGATTTGACCCTGTTGGATTAAATAATTAATTAAAGAGTGAAGTTATTAATTAATTAATCCTAATAAAAATATAATCCTAATTCTAAGACTAAGCCTAAGTCTAGGATTAGTTAGGAGACTAAATTAAATTACGTATTAAATTAAAAGAAATAAGATAAATCCAATTAGGAAAAATGTAAATAAATTTAAACATTGCATAAAATGAACCTGTGTGCATGAAATTAATAATTTTTACTTTTAAATTAGAAGAAATAATAACATGAGAGAATAAGAGAACACTTGGAAAAGAATCTTTAGTCAACCTACCACTAGTCTAACTAGAAGAAGATTCCTAATCAAACTCTAACTAACATCTAGTTAGGAGACACTCAATTAATGAGAATATGGGGAATAAAGGGACAACTAAGAGAGAAAATATGAACACATGGGAAGATGTGAGGGAAATTGGCCTTTTTATTAAAATAAAATTATTAATTACTTGTGCAACTTGGGGAGAGTGTGACAAGTGTGAGGGTGAATAATCCTAATTTATTTAATTAAAAAATTAATTAAATTGTACATGTGGACATGTGTCAAGAAAGAAATTTATATAAAAAAATGGGCTAGATGAGAAATGGATCACAATTGTTATTGGTAAAGCTATGTTTCCAAAATAATTTTCGGACAGTGTTTTACTTGTGAGAGTTGGGAGACCAAGTTTGAGGATAGAGTGGTAGCTCTCCCTTGCGAAGAAAACTTGGTGCTATAGTATTTTTCTTGTTTTTGTGCTTGGCCCCTTTGCAGCTCAAGGGGATAAGGGGGGAGAAGAGTACCCCTGGCGTTGGCTGGGAAGTGTCAGTGAAGTCTCTACGATTAGCAAGCTAGAGGTCGAAAGGGGTCGAAAGGAGAGCCATGCTGAAGATCATTTTCAATTTATTTTTCGTTGGTTACAGCGTTTTATTTGAGATTGTAAATGCATTAAGATTTTATTGCATACAAGGAATTATTGGAAACTCCACCGTGATTTGTGTTTTAATTCTAAAATCAGATTGACAAGCTCCTTAATGTTTTTTTATGAATTCTAGAAAGTGAAATTGCTGGCAATGCTACCATTTCAAAATTCTTAAACTAAGTATTGAACATTTATGTGAACTTTCTTTTCTTTTCCAACCCAAATTCGATTTTTCGTGTTCACTATTAGCTGGGTTACTCATTGAGAATGTTAGGAATAATTATCCATTGCTAAGTTGCTATATTACCCAGACACAAATTTTCTTGGTGGCTGCCACCGGTTTGCTTATCAGAATTTTAAAAAATTGTACTGTATTGGCCAACCTACTACCCAAAACAGAATTATAGATTCGTATATTCTTTGTGTAATGGTTGAAGGAAATTCGTGGTGACTTTCAAGGTTACTTCATTCGCAATTGATTGTTCACTTCCCCTTTTATTTTTATACTTTGAAATTTTACGAATTTTATTGGATGTTGGTAGCAAATAAATTGCTTCTCAGATCTGAAGATTTGTTATACATCGGAGGTTTGGTTATTGAAATCATGTGTCCCTTGGCCACTGGAATTCGTGTTGTTGCTTTAAATATTGACTCACTGATATTTACAAATCCATGTATAAACCCTTGCTAATGCTGTGTGAATGGATGTCGATTCATTTCCCTTGTGTGTTGTATGGTTTGGGTAATGACCACTACCCACTCATTTGTAACCCATCACTCTTGTTTTTCCTCATTCTATGTCTTGGGACTTTGATCACGATTATGGTGGTTTCTTGGTGTACTGTAGAAATCGTGTAAGTCTAGAGGTAAGTGTTTCTTGTTCTTGTAAGGCGACCCTTACTGGAAATTGAATTTTAAAAGACCTCTGCATTTTGGATGATAATTCGAAAAATGAAATTTGGGGTTACAGTAATATTTGGCTTTTTCGAGTGTTCCTGTGTTAATTTCCACCCTCCTTTTAAACTTAAACAATTCATGAAACACCTCCTCGCTGTCTTTTGAACTATTTCCAAGATATCAGAATTTATTTACTAGATCCATGGCTCGAACGAGTTCTAGGTTGTTCTGCGTTATTGCACTGTTTCTCTTTAAACGTAACAGTTATTGAATCCCTGTTTGTTGCCACATCACAGGAATTCACGGTATTCATCCTTACAGTCTATTTATTCCCTTGTTTCTTTGGAACTAATTAGATAATGTAAATCGATTCTTGTTTACCAAACTATCAGTTAGCTGATGTTCACTTTTAAATATCATCTCTATCAATTTAGTATATATTTCCTTAAGCTCACTCAATTAATGGAATATTTTTTCGTTGTCTTGAATTCAATACAACACATGATAAATTCAAGTGTCAGATTAAGGTCTGTATTAAGGGTCGGACCGTACTATGCGCCAAACCAAGGGCTGGAGTAGAGTCCAGAATCTGGTTGGTTGGGAATTTTTTTGTGTTAACTTTCTCACTTAGGTTCAGATCCCTTAGTTGACTTCTTGTTCACTCTTAAATAAAATTGGTGAAGGGAATATGTGAAATTTGTGGCTTAACATAAATGAAGAAAAATTCCCTCCATGTAAAGATTCTTCCACTTTTAAATCTTAGCTTATTAAACAAAGTTTACCTATCAGCCTTAGTAATATAACATGGGGTGATTGATCATATTTTAATCCTTATAATGGATAATGTAAGTTGGATTATAAATTCCTTATACATCGTTTAATTTGTTACCTTCATTAATTCTTTTGATATGGTTATGTAAAGTAGCTTGAAAACTTACACATTATTGTTATGATTTGATTTCCTTACAGTATTTATGTATGGATGGAAAGATGGTATAAGCTCTTAATATATTGTTTAATATGTTTTTAAATTCATAGTTCTTTTAAAATGATATGTAAAGTAGTTTTGAATTCGTATTCATTGTCTTTTATGATTGGGTTATTATAGTTTTATAAAAGGATACTTAAAATAGTTTGAAATTTTTAAGTATTGCTTAAAGAAGATTTGATCTCCTTATAAGTTCTTGGATGGAAGTCTTGAGTAATATTACCAAATGGGATAATGATAATTACAAATAGATCTCTACTTGCTAAGATTGTACTTATGTTCTTGTGGTTCTCGTCATTTCTTTATGTGATTTTTTTTTACTCATTTGCACTTAATTATTGCTTGAAGATTTATTAAGTATAATAGATTATATTATTGCATCATGAAGATTTAATGGTTAAGTATTATTGATAAGTCTAGTTTAATTCCAACTTATGGTTGGATTAATGAGATTTAGATATCTCATTTTTCCTCTGAACAGTCTCTAGTCCTGAGACCTTAAATGGTCAAAATCAATCAGATGAATCTTGGACTTCAGCGTTGATTATGTGTCTTAGAGGTCCTAACCTTGAAGGATAGGTTGGGTGGGTAATTTCCTTATGTTATATTTATGTGACTTGGTTGATTAAAGAATAGTGATGTTGCTTTCAATTGATTGTGTTGGCATGGAATTCCTATGTAATTTAGGAATGAGTGCTTTTGTGATTTCTTTTAAATCGTTATGGTATAATGGTTACTTAAAAATAATCATTTAATTTTAAAAGAGAAGGGGGATGCCACTTATATTATGCATTTCATAAAGAAATAGGAAGGGAATCCCTTGGTTGTTGATCTTCGAAAGTTAGTGAAGAATTTGTAAATTATAGTAAATCCACATTGTAAAGTGCCTCCATTTAAGAACAGTTAACCCTTAACCTTGATAATCAAATCAAGAATCTTCATGACAACCCTATTGATATACTATGAGATGAATGATCCCCTTGTAGTTATTTTTTATTATAAATGCAAACTAGATTAAATTTACATATATTTGTCATGATGTGACCTCTCTTAATCCTTGTGTATGGATAGGTAAGTGGTATGAGCCCCTCATTAAATACTTAATTTGTTGATCTTCTTAATTCTATTAATGGATATACATATAAGGCAACTTGAATTCCATTTAATTTATTTATTTGGTTAACTTCCTTATGATACCTTGTGATGGGTATAATTTGGTAATGAAATATGATTGCACTACTTACTTAAGCTAAGTCATTCTTAAACATATTTAGTTGCGCTACATAAGGATGGTACTTGTTACAGTAGCTCGATGTAATTGATAAATGATGCTTGACATAAATGAACTTAACTTAGGAAAGATTCTAAAGATGGGAGAAAATAGATCTCTACCTAGTACGAGAGTCTTACTTATGCCTTCATATATTTTATAAGTCTTTAGGTTTTATTCTTTTACTCAATTGCACTTATTTATTGACGAATGATGGATTAAGTAAAATGGATTGTTCCTTGCACTATCAAGAATGATGTTGAGTATGATTGATGAAACTAATCTAGATTTTATTTGAATGGGCTATGCAACTTAGATACCTCCTTGTTCCTCAAAACAATCGCCAGTCCTGAGACCTTAAATGGTCAAAATCAATTGGATGAATCATGGACTTGAGCGTTGCTTATGTGTCTTGGAGGTCCCAACCCTGCAACATAGGTTGGACGGGTAGTTTTTGTATGTTATATTTATGATTTTGGTTGATAGAATAAAAGTGATGTTGTTTCCAGTTGATTCATGAGATTGATTGTGGGTGAAATCATGAAGATGGGTTACACTTTTTCTTGTTTTATGAGAAAAAAAACTGTGTTTTCACAAGTTCTTCAACTTCTGGCATACAAAAGTAATTTTTTTATTTAGAATTTCACTTTACAGTAAAAACAAAACTTGTGAAGAATTTTGTTAGCTTTCCAATGACTATTTTTCAATTTTTTTTTTATCACGATTTGATATGTCAATTTGACAATTGTTTAACAGTATGTTCCTTAAACATGAAATGAATGATAATGAGTAATTTTTTTCTACAACAATGTATCTATTATTAAACTTATGTTTTTAAGAAACGAAATATACTACAACAATCTATAGAGACTCTATTTTATTATGACTATAATTTTGAATCTAACAAATGAATATTATAATTTCTAGAATTTTTTGAAGTTGACCAAGCTGAAAATGTTGCAGATGTTAAACATATGTTTTTCTACACCTTGTATCTATCTTCATGTTTACTTAAAACTAAAATCTAAATATACCCTTTTGAAAAGAACAGTTTAAGGATTATGGATATATGTTTTTCTAAATTTTTCACGTATATTTTTAGAGATACCGATATTTCATTTCACTGAATTGTAATGTCTGCTGAAAATATTATGCAGTGATTTTTTTTTTAAATTAAATAAAATTAGATAAAAATAAAGAAAATGAAAACATATTATAGGAATTGAAAGTAGATTCAATTTTGGAAATGTTGGTGTCATTTTCGAAACCAAATTCTCAGTATTTGCAGGAGTCCGCAACCTCCAAAGTTTAGGTAAGATTGGGGCAATTCTCTGGTTTTTGTTTTCAGTCTCAATTTCATGTTTTCGGTCGAAATAATCTTTCGACTAAAACCTAGTTTTTAACGGAATCCGTTAAAAATAAACATTTCGGCCGAAATATGATTACCACAGGAAAATAATTCATCCAAAAAACATTGTACATGAATTTTGAGGGCGTCGTCAGGGCTCTGTTCAATTTGACGTGCAAATTTTTGGCCGAAAAAATTCCTAGAAACATTTTTTCGGCCGAAAAATTGCCGCTATAAATTTTTGAGACCCGATTGTCATGAAAGTGTTACCCATATTCATGATTTTACCCTTGTGTAATTAATATTATATGTTGTGATGTGTCATTTATCCTAATTTTTTTCAAAAAAAAAATTTACCTCTTTTTGTACATCGCTTTTCGTAGTAACGGAAGGGGCGTTACATATGGTATCAGAGTGGACTAAACCCTGTGAATTGGGATCATTACGCCTTCCACTATATTAAATACTTGATCAATAACTTATTGCTAATTAAAATTGAAATTTGTCCATGCAGGTAATCATGGTTAGAGGAGACCGTGGAGGTAGATGACATGGTGCTAAGGAAGGAGGTGTGATGCCTCCAGTAGCATCCACACTAGAGGGGTATAGCCACAAAAGAGAAGAAAAAGTCAATGAGAAGGAGAAGGTTATTGTGGGAGATGTGGTTGGTTTGATGAGGTCTTTTCAGAGAATGTCAGAGGCCTTGATTAACTGACTAGATAGAGATGAGTCCAAAACGTTTGTACCTCATGAGGGTTCATAGCATGCTCCAGATGGAAGTGGTAGCATTCAAAGAGAACTCGAGAAGGTGAAGCTTCCCGAGTTCATGGGTTCCACAGACGACTCAGCCACCAAGGCATGGTTGGAGAACATGGCGATGTGCTTTGTAATTTGTGACTACACCTCCAAGATGAAGGTCTTCATGGTGGTCTTTCATCTTAAGGAGAGTCTTCTTCTATGGTGGAAGATGCTCCTACCTCAACTAAACATGGTCTTCGAAGATGTGTCTTGGGAACTATTCAAGGAGTGGTTCCAAGAGAGGTATTTGTCAAAGGAATTCATTGATTTCCAACTCAATGAGTTCAACGCCTTACAACAAGGTGGTCGTATGGTGTTGGAGTGTGAGGCCAAATTTATGGAGCTACTTCGGTATGCTCCACATCTGAACATGGAGAATATAAAGGTAAACAAGTTTGTGTCTGGCCTTAAATTCAACATTTGTTTGAAGGTGAGGATCCTAATGCCTCAAAGTTGAACGATGCAGTCCAGAAGGCCCTCATAGATGAGGAAGAGATGACCAGCGGAGGTGAGGAAAGGAATCCTGCAAGACCGACTGGACATACGACATCAAGACTGCAACAACATCAGACATTATCCAGACAAACATCAGGGTGTCAAGATACATCTAGAGGACCTATGTTCCTGACAACAGGACGCCTGACTCTTCAACAGATGACTCCCTATAGAGGACAACTGCATCAGCAGCAACGTCACTCGCAACAGTATAAATTTAGGCCTATTCACCATAAAAAACCAAGATCTCAAACTGGTAGGCCAACAACTTCTACTTCAAGGACCAGGAGTATTGGACTGAAGACTGGATTTTGGACATGTGGAGAGACACATTACAAATGATATTTTCCTATTGAGAAGGCTAGGGCGGTCAGATCAGCGAGACCCACTATAGTGGGATATTTTGGCAAGGCCCACAGGATTCATGCAACAATGAATAATCGCCAGGTCGAGCACCAGTCCACTTTGCTCGAGACGTCAGGTACAATCATCGACCAAAATTTTAGTATTTTGATAGATCCAGGTGCTACAAAGAGATTTATTTCTAGTGAAGTGCTAAAGAGAATTAAAGTAAAGGTAGTTGAGAAGGACGAGTTTAGGTAAGTAGAAATGGATTCGGGTGCCAAACAGAAGGTTGGGGGAAAGGTTACGGACTGTAGCATTAACTTGAGAGATTTTGTAATGAAGGCCAACCTATATGTCATGATCTTAGGATCTTATGACATAGTGATCAGTATGGACTGGTTGGAATCTCATGATGTGATACTCAATTGTAAGACGAAATGGTTAAGTTTGATCGATGATGTGAGACAGAGAAGAGTGATTGTAGGAAGAAACAAGGGAGTTTCCTTTAGGTTCATTTCTTCCCTATAGCTACAGAATATCATGTGCAAGGGATGTAAGTCATATGAAATCTTAGCGTTAAACGAAAAGGGCGAGGTTGAAGGATTAGAAAACCTTCTGGTAGTACGAGAGTTTGCTGACGTGTTTCCAAAAGAGTTACCAGGTTTTTCACCCGAAAAAGAGTTGGAGTTTACAATCGACTTGAAAACTGGAACTGAATCGATAGGAAGAACGCCTTATCGGATGTCAAAGCTTGAGTTATAGGAATTGAAAATGAAATTGAAGGAGTTGTTGGACTTGGGACTCCTACATCCAAGTGTTTCACCTTGGGGTGAACCTATTATTTTCATAAGAAATAAGGATGGATCATGGAGACTTTGTATTGACTACCATCAATTGAACAAGGCGACGATCAAGAATCATTATTTGTTGCCAATAATAGACAATTTGTTTGATCATATGAAGGGTATGACAGTGTTTTCAAAGATCGACTTGAGATCAGAATATCACCAGTTATGAATTAAAGAGGAAGATATTCCTAATACCTCCTTCAAGACAATTTTTAGACACTATGAGTTTACATTTTTACCGTTTTGGACTGACAAACGCCCCGGGGGTATTCAAGGGTTTGATGAATGGGGTTTTCTGCGAATACTTGGACCAGTTTTTTCAAGTATTCATTGATGACATACTGATATATTCTTAGACGACAGAAGAGCATGATGAACATTTAAGCTTAGTACTACATTGTTTATGAGAAAACAACTTATACAGGAAACTGTTGAAATGTTCCTTTTACCAATCGAAGATTCATTACTTGGGGCATGTTATATCTGGTGAAGGTATAGTTGTGGATCCAGTGAAAGTAGAGGATATTATGGAATGTCCTGTGCTAACAAACGTACAAAAAGTACACAAATTTATGGGTTTAGCAGGATATTACTGACAGTTCGTCGAAGGCTTTTCAAAGATAGCAAATCCGATCATGGAATTGCTGAAGAAAAACAAAAAAAAATTATGGACCGATAAATATGTGGAAGCATTTCAAAGTCTCAAGGAGTTGTTGATGACAACATCGATACTAAAATTCCCCGACATGGACAAGGAATTGTTGGTATGAATGGATGCATCCAAGGAAGTTTTAGGTGGAGTATTTATGCAAGCCGGTTGAGTGATCGCTTACATATCAAGGAACTTAAGAAAGCATGAGGAGAACTACGCAACACATGATTTGGATTTATTGGCCACTTTATATGCCTTAAGAGTTTGGAGACACTATCTGATTGGACAAAAATTCAAAATAAAGACAGATCATCGTGGACTACAACATATATTTACGCAGAGTGACTTGAACGCACGACAGAGGCATTGGTCAGAACTAATTAGCGAATACGACTTCGATATTACTTACATAGAAGGTATGGTGAATGGAGTGGTTGATGTGTTGAGTCGGAGACGACACATATTCTCAGTAATACCTCCTTAGATGAATCTTCGAGAAAATATTCTAGTGTTACAGAGAGACGATGATTGGTACAAGGAGGTTAAGGTAAATATTGGACAATATACCATGATGGTACTGAAGTTTGAAGGATATACATTGGACAATGACGGATTATTGAGATATAACCATAGAATTTACATACTACCTAACAATGAATTAAGAAGTTTGATATTAACTGAAGCACATCTTGTTGTGTACATGGCTCATCTAGGAGTCATGAAGATGAATGCAGACCTTAAGCCTTTATTCTTCTGGAAGGGAATGAAATCAAACATTTTCAGTTACATGGCGACATGTCTAGAATGTCAACTATTCAAAGTTGAACATAAACATCTAGCAGGTTTACTACAACCACATGTTATTCTGGAATCGAAATGGGAGGTCATTTTGATGGGATTTATAGTTGGATTTCCATGGATGAAAAGGAGACATGACTCGATTTTAGTAGTAGTTGAAACTCTGACGAAGAGTGCACATTTTATTCATGTACGTATGATGTATTAGGCGCTAGACATAGCTAGAATTTTTTTCAACGAGATTTTAAGGTTACATGGTGTTCCAAGAAGGATCATATCCGATCGAGGATCAATGTTTAAAGGATAATTTTGGACTTGTTTCCAAGAGGATTTGGGAACACAACTAAACTTTAGTACAACGTATCACCCTGAGACAGACGGATACAGAAAGAGAAAACTAAATTTTGGAAGATATGTTGTGTATGTATGTAATGGACCAATAGAAATATTGGGAGGAATGATTTCCACTAGTAGAGTTTGCATACAACAAAAACTATCAAAGTACCATTAAGATGGCACCCTTAGATTTTCTTTACGGGCAACCATGTCGGACATTGTTGAGATGGGATCGATTTGAGGATAGGGTCTTGGTGGGACCAAAATTCAACCAAGGAAAGGAAGAACAAATGAAAATGATAATACAAAGGATCAAAGAAACACAAGATTGGTAAAAGATTTATGTTGATGCGCATTGCGTTGACCGCAATTATGAAGTTGGTGACTGAGTTTTCTTGCAGGTGAAACCAGAAAATAGTTCGATCAAGTTTGGAAAGGGTGATAAACTCTCTCATAGGTTCATGGGACCTTTCGAAGTTGTGGAAACGAAAGGGCCCATGGCATATCGACTAGCCTTGCCTGATTCTTTGAGGCGTATGCACGATTTATTTCATGTATTTGTTTTTAGACATTATGTTAGTAATCCTACACATGTTATTGACATGAGTTATTTGCAGGTGTGACGCAAAACCCCCTTCCCTCCAAGGGTTTCTTGACCTCCTAGTCTTGGATCGTTAAAATATTGATTCAAAGTGACTCTTTTGGTCCCTTCTTCCCTTATGACCACGGTTGTGACTGTGAGTCTATCCATTCGTGATTCATGCATCAGGGATGTTTTGAAATCCTCTCTTCCTTTTTCCCGAAATGTGTTGTTTCGAGTCTTTGAACTCCTGCCATGCATATCCTCTGAATCGTCGACCCCACAAGGGTTCAGTTTTCGCAACTTCGTGAAACTCTAGGTTTCTCGTTACAACTTTTGGGTTTCTGATTCCTGAACTCCTTAATCCACTACCACGTATTCCTCCTGCGATCAACGACTGGGATTATATCGTGACTTTGGATTTCGTCATTTTTCTTTGTCAAGTCTTCAAAATTTTCGAACTCCGAAGTATCGAAGTGCTCCATGGTTGTCCTCCTCATATCCCTACCATATCGGATGGTATAGAATCACTCATCTCCCTCTTAGAACGAATCTCATTCATTAATCTCTAGTGAAGACTTCAGGGACTTCTCTCCTTTGAGATTTCCTCTACTCTCCCTCCTGAGCTTAGCTTGCTTAACTTCCTCTGGGAACTTCCTTCGACACTTAGTCAAATTCCTGGTCTACGCACACCTTGCAACAGACTTTCGTCCACAACTTAACCCTCCTTGTGGATGGCCTCACGCTCCTTGCGATTGTCCTCCAACTACTTCTATCTCCTGTGACTGAAATCACGTTGTCCCTCCTGAGATTTTGAGTCTAAAAATTCTATCATGCACTCCTTGTGGACATCGATGCACTCCTTACATAAATGAATTTCTCTATATCTTATGATATTTCGAGTCAAAATAGACTCGGTCACACACTCCTTGTGGACATTATGCACACCTTGCACTCGCTCAACGAAGAGAAACAATGAAAGTTACTCACTCTTCATAGTGATTCATACATTCATCAAAGAAAATGCAGTCATAAATACAAGAACATGAAAAATAATAGAGTATTGAAAATAAACAAAAGGGTCTACCATTCATTCAGACATATAGACACATAACAACGCACATTTGGAGCAATATCCTCTGTTATATTCGTTCAACATAAACTTGTATACATATACATAACATTACTCTGTGTCTCCCAGCTCTTAGCTTACGATGACAATCTACACATGAGATTCAACAACCTCTCCTTGGAAGCAATACAATTTTTTATACAAAGAGGTGCTCTTTGAGCATTCCCTCTAACTAGTCTACGCCTTCTTAATGGAATTGAATGTTATCAACTACTTAATACTTATTACAATAAATATTGAGTTAGACAAATAAGAACACAAGCTCCAAATATGTACTGTGATCTAATTCATAAAAAAAAATACATATATCCATCGATCTCACGCGATGGTTCAGCCTCCAATCATTAAATATGTTCATTACCAAAAAACAAAATGTGTGTCAGATGTTACATTAATACATTGATCTTTTGAAATTCAAAATATTTCAAAATATGTGCTAGTGCGCCCAACTTTATTCCACTCTTGAACTTTGTTGGCAATGCTCCTGCATCATACTCCCTTGGATGAAAAATTCATGGACTCATGTCCATGAGTTCCTCCACCGATATTCCATGCTTTTGGATATCTGCTTCACCGACTCAACTGACATCTTCTACTAGTCATCCCTTCCACTTTAATAAGTATTCAAAATACGTCTTCCTCCTATTATTCTTACCAACTCGTTGGTCTATGATCTTTTCCATCTGTGACCTCTCTGCTATAGGAATGTATTTCTCCCACTGGATCCTCCCTTGATCTTCATGTCCTTCAGCTCCATCCTCCCTGTAAGGATACAAGTCTGAAATGTTGAATATGGGTGATATACCCACATCTTCTTGCAGCTCTAATTCATAAGCATTCCCCCCAAACTTCCTCAAGATTTTACATGGCCCTATCTTTTTCAATTTTAGCTTATTTTATGTTCCTCTTGGGAATATCTCTTTCCTTAGATGTGCTAGAACTTGATCTCCAACTTCAAATTCAAGATTTCTCTGATGTTGATGAACTCTTCGTTTGTATTCACCGTTGCTCTTTTTCAACCGCTCCTTGATCTGATTGTGAAGTTCTTGCATCTCTGCAGCAAAATATTCATCTCCAACACTCATAAAGTCACTATGCTTCAGATCTATCAATTATGATACTCCTCTCAGATTCATTCCATACATGATTTGAAATGGAATTTTCCCAGTGCTTCTGTTCACTAAGTCATTATATGAAATCTCACCTTGTTCTAGAATCTAATCCCACTGACTACGATGTTCAGTGACCAAACCCCTCAATAAATATCCTAGGCTTATATTCACCACTTCGGTCTATCCGCCCATCTGTGGATGATATGCAGAACTAAAAGACAGCTCTATCCCTAACTTTTTCCACAATTTCCTCCACAAATGACCAACAAATTTGGTATCTCTGTCTGAAACTATACTCCTGGGAAATCCATGGAGTCTCACAACCTCTTTGAAAAACAAATTTACAACATGTGTTGCATTAATGGTCTCCTGGCATGGGATAAAGTGTGTCATCTTCAAAAACCTATCCACCACCACAAATATGGAATCACTTCCTCTCTGTGTCCTTGGAAATCCCATCAAAAAATACATAATTATTGCATCCCAAGGCCTCTCTAGAATAGGCAATGGTTGATAAAACCCAGTTTTCTTTTTCTTTCCCTTGGCATACTAAAAAATCTTGCAATTGTTCACAATTTTATTCATCTCTGCTTTCATACCTGGCCAATAATATGAACCGTTTAATTCAACAAAGGTTTTTTCATGTACGAAGTGTCCAACTAGACCTGTGTTGTTCTTTTCCTTCAGCAGATTCACCCTCATCGAACATCTTGGTATGCACAACTAGCATCCTTTGAACAACAACCCATTTTGAGTCAGATACTCGGCCCACTAGATTATGTCTCTGAGTACAGGATTTTTGCACGCTTCATATGCCTCTCCAAAATTTGAATCATTGTGGTACACTTCCTTAAGGTAGTCAAACCCCAAGTTCTTGACTTGAAATTCTTGCAGAATCAAAATTCTCCTACTCATTGCATCAACAACTTTGTTAGCATTTACAGAAATATGTTTAATGACAAAAGTGAAATTTTGCATAAACTATATCCATTTGGCATGTCTCTGGTTCAACTTCTCATGTTTGGTTATGAACTGCAAAGCGTGATTGTCGCTATACAAAACAAATTCCTTCGGTACAAGATAGTGCCTCCATTTCTTCAAGGCTGGAATTATGGCATAGAACTCTTTGTCGTATGTGGAGTACTTCCTTTTAGCTACATTCACTTTCTCACTGAAATATGAAACAGGTATTTTGTCTTGACTTAAGACCACTCCAATTGCAACTCCACTCACATCACATCTCACCTGAAATGTCTTCCCGAAATTCGGTAAAAAAATAATTGGTTGTTCAGTTATTTTCTCCTTCAATATATTGAATCTATTCTCGGCCTCTTCTGTCCATTTGAAATACTTGTGTCTTTTCTTTACTATATCCATCATTTGAGCACTAATCCCACTAAAATTTCTAATGAAATTCCGATAAAAACTTGCCAATCCGTGGAAGCTTCTTACCTCAAAGATATTCTTCGGTGACTACCATTCTCTAGTTGCTTTCACCTTTTTAGGATCCATCTTCAATTAGTTTGAAGAAATCAAAAAACCCAAATATATGAGTTATGTCTTCATAAAAAGGACTTATTTAGGTTAATCAACAACTTCTCTTCCTGCAACCTCCTCATCACCAATGTTAAATGTCTCAAGTTTTCTTCCTTAGTCTTGCTAAATACTAGTATATCATCCAGATATACAATCATGAACTTACCAATGAAATATTTTAACACTTCAGTCATTAGTCTCATAAAATTATTCGGGGCATTCATTAAGCCAAATGGCATAGCAATACATTCATATAACCCATCATTCGTCTTGAATGTTTTTTTCCATTCATCACCTTCCCTCATCCTTATCTGTTGATATCCACTTTTCAAACCTATTTTTGAGAAATAGTTAGCTCCACTTAGGAAATCCATCAAATCATCCATCCTCTGTAATGGAAACCTGTACCTGATGGTAATCTTGTTTATGGACCTCGAATCCATACACATTCTCCATCCACCATCCTTATTTGGACTTAATACAGTTGGTACTACACATGGACTCAAGCTTTCCCTGACCAATCCCTTGTCTAACAGAGCTTGAACCCATCTTTTCACTTCCTCATTCTCTTGAGGTTTCAATCTATGTGTTTCTTTGTTTGGCAGGATTGATCTTGGTGTCAAGTCAATGTGGTGATTGATGCTTCTGATAGGTGGCAATGAGTTTGGCAAATCATCCACTACAATGTCAACAAAATTCTCTAACAGTTCCTGGACTTCCTCAGGAAAATATTCCATTGAAGTAATGGTAAGGATAACTCTTGGTTTCCTTAATACAACAAATTTCATCTCCTGCTCCTTCTTTACTTCCTTTGCGATTTCCTTCCCACTCATGAGAAGTATGATTGCACTAGTTTCATCCTTCACTTTCTTCTCTTCAATTGGCAACAATACATGCGTCCTACCATTTTTTTCTAAGGTGTAAGTATTCCTCCTCCCATCACGAATAAAATTTTGGTCATACTACCATGGTATTCCCAATAAAACATGACAGACATCCATAGGGATCACATCACACAAAATCTCATCTTTATATCCCCCTATTTTAAATTCAACCAAACATTGTTTAGTAATTGTTACCTGATGACCCTTCTACAACCATGAGACTTTATACAGTGTCGGATCTGCAATTGTCTCCATCTCTAGTTTCTCCACCATTTCTGTTGATACTAAGTTGTCAATGCTCCCACTATCAATTATCACCTTGCAAACCATGTCCTTCATTTTGCAAGTTGTCCTGAACAAATGTTTTCTCTGTGTTGGATTTTTATTCTCTGGCTCTTGCTTCAAGAGAACCTTATTCATCATTAATGATATTCCATCCTCTGCACCTTCTACCTCAACATCTCGCGTCTTCTCTTCCAAAATGTGAGCTTCTCCTCCTCCTTTCTTCCTCTCAAGACAATCCAAAGACATGTGTCATGTTTTTCCATAGGCATAACATCTCACTTCTCCTCATCTGCCTCTTCCTCTTCCTCAGGGAAAGAACTTCTACCACCACTCTACCTTCCTTGGGAACTTCCTCCTTTCTCAGAGTGACTATGTGGCTTCTCCGCCTCATCCTTGGGATTCTGTGTTTTATATTGGGAAACTCCTTTTCCTCTGTTCAAGATTCAACCTATGTTTTGTTGACTCTGCTTCCTAGCCAATTTCTCTTTTGCCTTCAGCGCGATTTGATACACGTCTTCTACTATCCTGACTTTCACCATGTGTATTTCGTCCTGAATATCATACCTCGGGCCATTAATATATCTGACAACTTTCTCTTCATCCCTTTCTCTTTATCCGGCACTAATGTTCAATTTGTAGAACTCCTTTGTGTACTCCTTTACAGTCAATCCTTTCTATCTCAGGTTCTACATCCTCTTGAACAAACTTATCTGGTAATCCTTGGGTATGAATTTTGACTTAACCTTGGCTACCATTCGATCCCAACTCTTGATATTATGTTTTCCCTTGCTCCTCCTGTCATCCTACAGTTCATCCCACCACAGTGTTGGATGTCCTTTCAACCTAGTGACAGCATGCCTTACCTTTTTCTCCTCTTCGACATCCTCATAGTCGAAATACTTATCCATTTCGTGTATCCAATCAAACAATTATTCTGTGTCTAAATTTCCTTCATACATAGGGATGTCAATACTCACTTTGGCTCCCAACTTGAAAATCGCTCTTAACAGGAGTTCTTTCATAGCATCCTCACCTATAGCTTATTCAACTTCTACTTCTTCATTTTTTTCCTTGCTGAGGTCTCCAGCATCAAGTTCTCTCACTGGTGTTGTTTCCATGGCATCTAGCCTTGCACAAAGTTCTCTCATCTCCCTTTCCATAGATCTATTGGCTATAGGTGGGTCAGCAAGTCTTCTAGGCGGCATTGTACTGATGCTTTCGATATCCCTCCTCCTAATATCGATTTACTCCTCTTTCTCTATAGAATTCAATTTTGTACTCTGCTCTGATACCACTCCTGACGCAAACCCCCCTTCCCTCCAAGGGTTTCTTGACCTCCCGGTCTTCGATCATTAAAATACTGATTTGAAGCGACTCTTTTGGTCCCTTCCCTTATGACCATGGTTGTGACTATGAGTCTATCCCTTCACAATTCAAGCATCGGGGATGTTTTGAACTCCTCTCTTCCTTTTTCCCGAAACTTGTTGTTCTGAGTCTCCGAACTCCCTCCACGCATCTATTCTGACTCGTCGTCCCCACAAGGGTTCGGTTTTCACAACTTCGCGAAAATATAGGTTTCTCGTTACAACTTACGGGTTTTTTATTCTTGAACTCCTTAATCCACTTCCACGTATTCCTCTCGCAATCAACGACTTGGATTAGATCGTGACTTCAGACTTCACGATTTCACTTCATCAAGTCTTCGAACTTGTTGAACTCCGAAGTATCAAAGTGCTCCACAACTATCCTCCTCATAGCCCTACCAGATTTGATGGTCTGGAATCACACGTCTCCCTCTGAGAATAAATCGCATTCATTGATCTCCAGTGAAGACTTCAAGGACTTCTCTCCTTTGATATTTCCTCTACTCTCCCTCCTGAGCTTAGCTTCCTTGACTTCCTCTAAGCACTTCCTTCGAGACTTAGTCGAATTCATGGTCTGCGCACACCTTGCAACAGACTTTCATCCACAACTTAACCCTCCTTGTGGATGGCCTCGCACTCCTTGCGATTGTCCTCTAACTGCTTCTGTCTCATGTGAATGAAATCACATTGTTCCTTCTGATCTTTCAAGTCTGAAAACTCTATCACGCACTCCTTGCGGACATCAATGCACTCCTTGCAGACATGAATTTCTCTATCTCTTCTGAGCTTTTGAGTCGAAATAGAATCGATCACGCACTACTTGCGGACATTATGTGCACCTTGCACTCACTCAACCAAGAGAAATAATGAAACTTACTCACTCTTCACAGTGATTCATACATTCATCAAAGCAAATGCAATCATAAATACAAGAACACGAAAAATAACAGAGTATTGAAAATAAACAAAAGGGTGTACCATTCATTCAGATAGATAGACACATAATAACGCACATTTGGAGCAATATCCTCTATTATATTCATTCAACAGAAACTTGTATACATACACATAACATTACTCTGTGTCTCCCAGCTCTTAGCTTACGATGACAATCTACACATGAGATTCAACAACCTCTCCTTGGAAACAGTACAAAGTTTTATACAAAGAGGTGCTCTTCGAGCCTTCCCTCCAACTACTCTACGCCTTCTTAATGGAATTGAATGTTATCAACTACTTTATACTTATTACAATAAATACTAAGTCAGATAGATAAGAGCGCAAGCTCCAAATATGTACCGCAATCCGATTCATAAAAAAAAATACATCTCCAATCATTAAAGATTTTCATTACCCAAAAAAAAAGGTTTTTCAAATGTTACATTAATACATTGATCTTTTGAAATTCAAAATATTTCAAAATATGGGCTAGTGCTCCTGCATCAAGGTGTCAAATGAGGGTGCTCTCATGGTGGATCCAATCTGCATTTTGTACCATTGCATTCGACAGCTACGACATCAAATAGTCAATCAGGTCAAGTTCCAGTGGGACAATTATAGTCCACACTCGGCTACCTGGGAGGACGCATATGATATGTATCAACAATTTCGTTACTTAGTTGATAGATTAGACATATAGATCTTGTAAGAAAATTTGATTGCTGCATTTTATATACTGCACAACTTTGGGATGAAGTTTAAAACAAGATGGGGTGTATGTAACATCCTTCTCTTGCAAGCACATGTTATCGACCTATTCTTTGAGGAGACTTGTGTGCAAGTGATCTGGTTATAATACATGGTTATTTGTTTGACTATAAATTTTTATAATGATGTTGATGAGTTGTGATTTATTATCACTTGATATATATGTATTGACAGATGCTATTGACGAGTTTACATGAGTGTGCAGGACATGTGCTAGATTGAGGATGTCGATGGCATCAATGGACCTCCTTGGGCTCCAGATTGAGTTAGGGAGTGGATTGTGTTTTGTTTGAGTATTTCATTTTACACATATGTGTCATATGATTGATTTAGTATGGTTATATATATGGATCAGTGACATTGTTTTGTCATCAGATTTAGGCTGACGATGCTTGCTAATATGACTCACATACGGAGTAAAGGGGCCATGCACAGAAACTAGATATTGAGGGAGAGGTGTGGCAACGTCCCTGTCACAGCCTACTAGTACTCTCGGTGTGGCTTGAATTGCAGGTTAACGATTACCTAGTTCGAGAGGTCCACGATGTCGTGAGGGAAGACTCGGACAAACACTCATGAAGATTCTAAGGGGTACACAATAAGGTGGATTCCTTATTCCTTAGAAACCCTTATCCTCTCAGAAGGTTTCCCAAATGGAGTGTTGACTCTAAGGGTTGGACAACTACCAAAACTAGTCAAAGGTGAGTGGTACCCTTGGAGCACAGAGTGAATCTTAAAGGGCACATCACGTAAATAAAACTTGAGTCAATGAATCTAGGTGGCCTAGAAAACCTTGAAAGAATAATTATAAACCTTGAAAATCTTTAGGCCTTGTCAGATATGAATAATTAATGAGTAATTTATTAATTATAAATCCCAATAAAATTCTAAGCCTATTCAAAAAATTTAAGCCTAAGTCTAAGTTTTGTAATAAGGATAAACTAAATTATTAACTAAATTGAAAAGGAATGAGGTAAATCAATTTAAGAATTAAGAAAAATGAAATAAATCTAAAGAATTGATATAATACACATGTTAATTCGATGGGTCAGCTCGCTTTCCCTGGATTCCGTAGTCATTGGATGGAGATGACCCACCATTTAAAAGTCGAGTACATACATAAATCACTTCTGGAGAAATAAAGGTCGAGTGCAGAAAGGAAGGGTCGAGTCAATTATCTACCTATCAACCACGATAGGGGAAGGGAAGTGTTTATGGAGATCGATTTTCGCTTGAGTACATTTGAGTTAGTTAGACCTCCTCGATAGACCAGTCTTAATTAATTAAGAGTGCTTATCCGTGGTCATCGATCACTTGTCGTAGAATCTAAGTCAAAATCTCACTGGGATCAACAAGTTGGAAGTGTTCTCCCTCGATCGACAATTGGGATAGGCTACAAGTCCAATTATGACATATGTAATACTTGCGTGCAAGAAAATAACAAATAGGAATTTAAGATAATAAAGGAATAAAACATGAGAGAATATGTGTATGCATGGAATGGTATGTAGAGTCTAGCTACCACTAGTCTAACTAGAAAAAGACTCTTATTTTAACTATAACAAAGAATTAGTAAGATGTTAGTCATTAAATGAGAATCTGGGAAATAAAGAGACAACTAGGAGCAATTTAAGGAGCACATTTGGGATATGTAAGGGAAATTGACTTTTAATTTAATTAAAATATGTAATTACTTGTGAAACTTGGGGAGATGGTTACAACTATGAGAAGGAATAATTCTAATTTATTTAATTAAGAAGAAATTTAATTGTGCAAGTGGGGAGGTGTCAGTAAAGAAATTCCTATAAAGCAAATGGTCTACATGGGAAAGGGGGACACTTGTTATTGGTAAAGTTATGCTACCGAATTATTTTTGAGTGGATTTACTTGTGAGAGTTGGGATACCCAACTTGAGATAGAGTGGTGGCTTTACCTTGCAAGCTTGGAGCTAGAGTAATTATGGTTTTTTGTGCGTGGCCCCTTTGCGTCTTGGGAAGAAGAGTACCCCTAGCATTGGCTGGGAAGTACTTTGGAAGTCTCTATGTTTAGCAAGTGGGCGGTCGGGAGGAACACCATTTGATGAAGAACATCTTCGACTTAGTCGTCTTCAGTTACGGTACTCTTATTTAGATTTATAATTGTATATACATTTTTAGAATTGCCGTAAATTGTGCCATAACTCTGATATCAAATGTACACGCTCTTGATGGATTAATGTGTAATCTAGAAATGAATTTTACTGCCATGTCAATTTTCAACTGTGTATATTGAATTTCCCTTGTTAATGGACTTTTCATTTTCCAATCTATTGATCTTAACTTGTTCGTTGCTGTCCGGGTTACCATTTAGATTGTTAGAAGTCTGATTCGGTGCTAGTATATCGATTCGCTGCTAGATGATTAGAGATCAGATTGTTGATCGTTTTTTCTGTGCATATGGAGTTTAGATGTTGGATTTATTTAACTGTTGAAGATTGTTATAAACCGAGTACAATTTATTATAGATCGTCGCCATTGGTCGTTTATTAAAATTTTAGAATCTCTTATTGATTCTCGTTGAACTTAATTACCAGTTGTTGGGGTACTTTAAAAATAAATCTTCGAACTTCAGAAGTGATCCTTACCTAAATATTTTACTCAATGATGTAAGTCTATTAGTCATCTCTCCATCGAATGTTCTTGAACGTTGCCTCATCGATTAGTAGGGCAATGTTCTTGAACGTTGCCCTTGGTTTTGAAAATCTGAAGATCCTTGCTTGTTAATTTTGGTTTTTGAAAACGAAACTTGAAGGCCTCGGCGAATTTGACTCTTCAGAGGTTCTCGAATCCGTTTTCTCTGTGCTCAGATTTTAATTGTGGTTTAGGTTTACTGTCCTCCCTCTTACCTTGTTTTTTTAAGCTGCTTTAATTACCCTACTCGGATTTTATTAAAAGAATTATTTTTTCTCTTTGAAATCCTGAGGGTCCTTGCCTTGGGGAAAAACCAGACGGCCACTCAACCCAGGCACTTGAATGTAGCTAGAACTGCCCATGATTTATCCCTCTGTCTTATAGAGATTATCTCCCTTCCATCATTGCAATTTTGTCCTTAAAGGCATAACCCTTGATCGACAGCATCCTAGCTTACAATTGGATTGTCCTTCCCTTCTTCTTTTGAGAATTCGGCGGTAGGAAATTCTTGCCTTTAACCAAGCTTGCGTAGAAGGTTATCGCTGAGTTGTAAAGAATTTAGTCATTTTAAAAATTCATTAATATTTTTATTAATATATATATATATATATATCAGCTCAATATATTGACGTAATATCCTTGTCCTTTACCTATACAAAATATATTATACATATTGGCGTGGAATTTCTATATAATTTAGGAATGAGTGCTTTTGTGATTGCTTTTAAATCGTTATGGTATAATGGTTACTTAAAAATAATCATTTCATTTTAAAAGAGAAGGGGATGCCACTTATATTATGCATCTCATAAAGAAATAGGAAGGGAATTCCTTGGTTGTTGATCTTCGAAAGTTAGTGAAGAATTTGTAAATTATATTAAATCCACATTGTAAAGTGCCTCCATTTAAAAATAGTTAACCCTTAACTTTGATAATCAAATCAAGGGTCTTCATGACAACCCTATTGATATAGTACGGTATGAATGATCCCCCTTAGATCTTTTTAATTATAGATGTAAAATAGATTAAATTTTACATATCTTTGTCATGATGTGACCTCCTTTAATTTTTGTGTATGGATAGGTAAGTGGTATGAGCCCTTCATTAAATACTTAATTTGTTGATCTTCCTAATTCCCTTAATGGATAGACATATAAATCAGGTTGACTTACATTTAACTTATTTATTTGGTTAACCTCCTTATGGTACTGTATGATGGATATAATTTGGTAATGAAATCGTATTGTACTCCTTACTTAAGCTAAGTTATTCTTAAATATATTTAGTTGCGCTATATAAGGATGGTACTTGTTACAGTAGCTCGATGTAATTGATAAATGATGCTTGACATAAAGGAACTTAACTTAGGCAAGGTTTTAAAGATGGACACAAATAGATCTCTACCTAGTACTGGAATCTTACTTATGCTTTCATAGATTTTATAAGTCCTTGGGTTCTATTCTCTTACTCAATCGAACTTATTTATTGACGAATGGTGGAAGTAAAATTGATTGTTCCTTGCACTATGAAGAATGATGTTGAGTATGATTGATGAAACTAGTCTATAGTTGATTTGAATGGGCTATGGGATTTAGATACCTCCTTGTTCCTCAGAATAGTCGCCATTCCTGAGACCTTAAATGGTCAAAATCAATCGGATGAATCCTGGACTTGAGTGTTGCTTATGTGTCTTGGAGGTCCTAACCCTCTAGGATAGGTTGGATGGGTAGTTTCCCTATGTTATATTTATGAGTTCAGTTGATGGAATAAAAGTGATGTCATTTACAGTTGATTGATGAGATTGATTGTGTAATTAATATTCTTTGTTGTGATGTGTGTCATTTGTCGTAACGTTTTTCAAAAGAAAATGACATCTTTTGTATATCGCTTGTCATAGTAATGGAGGGGGAGTTACAAAATCTATGTTTAGGATAAAAACTATTGTTTCTCAAGCGATAGATGAAACTGGTGTCATGGACCATAAATAGAGTTCCCCTAGCTCTGCAAGAACACAAGATAACCCCATCAAGCTAAATGATGACTCCTATCCTTCGGGTACAACACAAGAGGAAGGGATGGAAGTAGTAAATCAATTTGAACAACCTATGGATGTTAGTGTCCTACCTGCTAATGATTTATTCCTTAATGATCTCTTATTACATAGTTTATATTTGCATATATAGTATGATAGTAAATTTTATATTTGCAGTTATAATATGATAGTAAATGTTGTCATTTATTTTGGTATAACAATAAATAGATGTATAATTATGAAAAAGTATGAACAAGTATGTTCTTATTCACTTTATTGGAGGACATGGTTTCTCCCGTGGCAAGCCTTCACCAAATACATATGTACCATTTTTTAATATAGTATAAATATATGACCATTATTTTAGATTTAAAAAGAGAAAAGAAATTTTTTTATCAATGATTTTAAAATTATATATATATATATAGAGAGAGAGAGAGAGAGAGAGAGAGAGAGATTTGAAATAGGCTAGTAAATTAAAAATAAAACAATCTTGAATTTTAATAGAAAATAAAAAAAATCTACAATGTAATTATTAAACATTGTATACAAGTATCTTTATCAATAATTTCAATAGTAACTCCTTTGTTGCATTATTCATCCTTATACATAAAAACAAGAAATCCATGAAGGAAATCATTGCAGAAGATCCAAGCTAGTGAATGCACTCTTTTCACAAGATCCAAATCTTGAGAAGTAAATATTGATTGTTGTTACCAAATAGACCATAAGCAAGACAAGACAAGAAGTAGCAGAAAAATATTTATGTCATTCTCTACTCATGTATTGATCTCATGATATCGATTTATAATACATGGATTCAACCACTTCTAGATCAAGATATTCTCTACAATTCATCAATGGATCATGACAATGCCTAATTAATAGATAAGGATTACAACTCATAAGTAAGTTGTCTCAGACTTTGTGATTTTATAGGGACTCACAGTGTAACATCGCCCCCCCCGCCCCCGACTATCACAAGTCTGAATAATTGTATGGGTAAGGAAGCAATAACTAGTATCATTTTCTTCCTTCAATATGCCACTTCTGAAATCAAAATTTGATGAAGATAATATGTTTGAAAAACTACCAATAGGACTTCAAAACTTGAAGCCTAACTAATTGATATTCCTCCCTGTCAAGTGTAAGGATGTAAGTTTTTGAAAGGCTCTAAGCTTGAGCTTTTGGATTTTTTTGTTCTCTAATGATATCTAGTGGTTTTTTTGGTTGACCACTAACCCTTTTAACTTGATCAATGTGGTGGTTTTGGTTGTCCACTAACCATTTTGAGAATGTGCTCCCTTCCTGAAGGTGTGCATAATATCTTGTTGTTTTGTCAATGTACTCCCCACCTTGAGATGTAGAATCTCTTGTTGTTTTGTCTTTGGATTTATGTTTCAATTTCAAAAAAAATGTATAATTGGGCTCAGATCGTGCCCAAAATCATCTAGAATAGTTGTTTGAAATATTTTTTCTTTTGTCATTTCTCCATGTAAATGGGTGTTTACATGTGTCTCGACTAGACATTAAGACTTATGTATCTTATTGACTTGTTGATTCCATTTCCAAAATATTATCCAACCACAATTAATTATTCACTTAACCTTCTTCTTCCTCTGAAACGTTTTTGAGAGATGGTTTGTCTTCCCACAATGAGGGCGAGGATGAAGATCAAAATGTGTCTCCAAGTTACCAAATATATGAAAATGTGGGAACGTATTATGAAGATTCTTAACTTATTCAAGAAATATTGCACTCACAAACGTAATTGGTTTTGAGTAATATGGGATTTGAAAGTTGTTTCCTTTTTCATAACCTAATCCATGCCGAGTTTTGTCGAATGAAAATTATTTCCAAGGTCTAAAAATCGTCTTGAAAACATCACTGTGTAATTCTTGATGTTCTTCTTTTGTATCTTCAAATTCACATTTGTTGCTATTGTTGCTTTCAGTATGTTCTTCTTCTTGTGACTTATATTCAAGAAGACTTTCCTTCATCATTTCATTGTTTGATTCCATCTTGTGATTAGTTAAGGAATTATCATCGATATCTTATTTTTCTTTTGTATCCACCATTGGGTCATGTGTGTCACAAGTAGAATCAACCATCTGCATTAATTATTTTGTGTCACATGTTCCATCAACCTTTTCTATGAGCTCTATTTGTATCACAAGTTGCATTAACCTTTTGTATTAGATCCTCTGTATCACAAATTGCATCAACCTTTTGTATGATGTCATTTGTTGCATCAGTTGCATCAACCATGAACTCAAATTTGTTTTTTATTGTTTAATTAATTTTAGCTCGAGTGCTTCAATAAATTGATATTTCATATTAATTTGATTCCCAATATCAATAAACCAATTGTTCAATTCATGCTTTTAGTCTTTTAATTCCTTGATTTCCTATGAGAAATTTTGTAAATGATTCTCTTCTTGACCCATTTGTTATTTTTCTCACACGCATTTGTCAGGATCACTTGCACTTGTTTATTTTATATCACACTTGCTTGATTTGATGTCACCTAGGGTGTCAGATACTACTGATAATGCACCCTAAACTATGATTGCAATGACTTAATTCTATTGACTCACTTGAAATCCTTATTCAAATTTTAGGTAGGTATTGATGATAACATTCAAAATAATTTTTTTACTTGAAAGAGTTTGGCACTTTTTGCTTTGTACAATTCACTACTCATATTCAATGATTTACCCTTTAATGTTGACAATTCAACTCATGAATCAAATAAATTTTATACTTGATGGATTTGCAATTTTCCACTTAGTGTCAAATATTTGAAAATGACACAACCTTTCACCAATTTATAAAGATCGTAAGTTTGAGAAGACTTCAATACACTCAATTATTGCAATCACCATTGCACTTCATAAGTGCATGAGCACTGTGTCCTTGATATTATTGCCAAAATAAATATTATTGTGAAGTACTAAATGAAATACACCATCAAGCATAAAAATCATACACAATCACACACAAGTACAAGTATCCTTAGATCTTGTTATTCTGATTTTAGGATAGGTCTAGGACAAGAACCAAAATGATTCATTTTATATGGGTTTCCTTCATATCGAGCTAATTTTTAAGTGCGGACACAAATCAATCCCTTAGATTCACTACGAAACTAGAACAAAACAAGATAGTACACTACTCTTTCGTTAGATTTGAATGATCAAATGAGAGATTGATCTAGAACATACCTTTTAAATATCAAAGATCTGACTTCACCAATGCAATCCAAGCTCCATCACAAGGCTTATGGAGAAATATCTGCAAAAGAACATAAGCTAATGAAGGCAAGAATAACAGATTTTATTCAATATGAAACTATGTATGTGATCAAGGAATCATACAATATGGACAAATAACATTCATATAGGAAATAAAATCATATTTTTATTAAATAATGTGGAAGAAAGATACAACCATATGCCTTGATGTCGTCGGGGTCCTTCCAACATTTCATTTCTTCCCACACACTTCTAATCCATGGATTTTGAGACTGTATATCTGATAGCTACTCACAATCTATCTTGAAAAAGCAAATCTCAAAGCCAACATAGGCCCAAAATCTCCAAGCTACAAAAATTACGCAAACCTAATCAAGCTAACTTTCTCCATGAGAGCTCCTCTCTTTTTATAAGTTGAAGAGGATAAGGTGAGGAGGTTAGGATGATCCCACTAAATCATAAAAGCAAGTAAGATCCAAATCGATCGGAGGCCACCTCACCAGAGAATCTTCTCCTTCTAGAAGCATCGAGAAGATGCTTGTTTTTCCCACGTACAAAAATCGTCACACCCTAAGTATAGTGCAGCCTATGGAGATGTCATAGCCTATGGAGATGTCGCAGCCTAGATTTAGAGAATGGGGCAATGATCAGGCATCGTCACACCCTATATATAGTGCAGCCTGCGAATACCTTCCTTAATAGGGTTTTTACAAAGGAAATTACAATTTCTTCTCTCAGGCAAAATTCTTCTCCCTTCTTTCTTCAGGAATTTGGGCCACTCATCCTTCTAAAGACAAAAGATGGGTTTACATCATTAATGGTCATAGGGGTGAAAAAAATAACGTGTAACAGTCCTTCCTTCAATTACAATAGTATGCCCAAATACAATAAGAGAGATTCATTGGTATTCATATCCCACTTCAATTGTGATATTTTAAATGCACATACTTATTATAAATAATATTTATTTGGAGAGAATTGCATGTGGGACAAAGAGAGACCAAAAAATATTCACATTTCTTTCCAGTTGGAGATTCTCCCAAATCTTATTAATTTGCATGATCTGATCTTGTGTTGGTGTATTTAACCTTTAGACCTGTGAATTTATTTGTTGAGAATCTCCTTAACTCAAAAGAGTGAAGTTGTTGAAGCATTGTTTGTTGTCTAATTAGCCTGTAATTGTTGTATAAGGATTGCATATAGAAGGAATATGTGTACATTTCGCTCCATGGATTCTTTCTCATAGGAAGATTTGAAAATTCCATGTTTGAAAGACCTCAGATCAATAGGGTATAACAATAATGGCCTTCTTGCACTCTACGATTTTTTCCTGGGTCAATTTATCCTCTAGTTGGACTAGATAGTCAAATCGAAATCGATAATTGCAAAGTGATTACCTTCCCAAAATACCTCAAACATAGAATTAACAGAAGCTACAACACGTAAAATACATCAGAGAGAGATCTCTCTCTCCTAAGATCAAATCCCTTGGAGGTTTTAAACTTGAAAAAATAGGAAACAATAGTACACTAAGCCTCAGAATGACTGTCATTGTGTAACGACCCCTCTGTTATTAAAACAACTAGTGGTTACAAAAATAGGTAAATATTTTTTTTCCGCATTAGGAAATTAAAATGTCACCACATAATGAATGGAAACACCATCGACACATCATCCTAATTAATAACGACACATAGCAATGAATTAACATAATTAATAGCGGCACATATTCAATGCATTAACATAATAATGACACATAATAGATCACATCATTGTAATTAATAACGATACATAAACGATCCATCACCATAATTAATAGCGACACATAATCAACACAATGCAATCAACTGAAGAAACATCTCTAATATTCAATAACATATCTCAAGTGATAATATAAGGAAACTACCCACCCAACCTATCCTTCATGGTTAGGTCCTCCAGGACACATAATCAACGCTCAAGTCCAGGATTCATCCGATTGATTTTGACCACTTAAGGTATCAAGACTGGCTATTGTTCTGAGGAACAAGGAGGTATCTAATCCCATACTTAACTTCTATCCTAAACATCATGACTAGTTTCTAATAGTAAACAATTGCACTGCATCTACTCAAGGAGGAACAAGGACAATAGGTTAATGACTGCATCATTTCTATGTTGTTTTAGAACTTTTAACTAGTAGCACAACACAATAACAAGTATCATAAACATGTACCCCTTTTCATGGATGTGCAAGGATAAACTACTTTACTTAATCAACATTCAAGCAACAAATAAGTGCAAATAGGTACGAGGATAATTCATAAGGTTAGATAAGAACCGCAAGAGTAAAAATACAATCTTGTAACTTCCTTCGTTAAGACATAAGTCCTTAAACACATTAAACCACAATTTGATCATTATACAGTTTTTTAATCTAATAAATAAAGTACAATTAGTAATGAATATGATTGATTAATAATATCCATATTGCTCAACTTTAACCCTTACACCTATACCAAATACAAGCTACCTTAGTATGCAACTAAATCCATTAAGATGGAGATATAGTAATTCAAGATCTTTCTCCCTCATTTGATTCGAGCAAGATTTTTTCCAATTTCATAACCCTTGTCACACCTTTTAAAGGTTCCTTTCAATTCTACTAGGTTAGTGTGGCGATAAATCTTACTAAGGGAAAAATATAAACATGTGTACACCTTAACAACAAATATTATGTTCAAATCTAACTTTATGTGTAACTTAAAATAAAATCAATACGATAATTGGATTATTCATATTAACTAATGAGATAATATACATGATCAATTCCATCAAATATAAAATCCCAGTACATTGCAATATGTAACTATCAGTTATAAGTTTTCCTAAGGAACCATCCACTATATAATTTTAAGGAATTAAAACCTTTTTTCAGCTTCCATAAGATCACTCAAAGACATTTTTTTTATGAATCTCCTAAGAACCCAAGAAAACCGACTAAAATTCTGAATTAAAAGTTTCATATGTTGCTTCCATAAGGTCATTTTTATGATGAAACTTTATGATCCATAATTGGATCCAGGAGCTTGATGGGGCTCAGACAGGCCTAAAAATAAAAGTTCTCATAATGGCCTCAAAACTAGGTGTGTGTAGGCCTCAATGTTACGAACCCAATGCAAATTGAATGAGCTCAAATAGATGTTGTATGCTCAATATATCATGATCTGTTCATTTGTCCAAATAGGAAAAAAAGCCAACAGTCAACAGGTGAAAACGTCAATGCTAACGTTAGCATTACATCATGCTAATGTGGAAGCGTCTGTAGGTGACATGTGGAAGTTGACCATACAATAACGTGGACAGACATGTGGACCAGTCAGGGAGTGACACGTTTCACCACTACAAGGTGACATGTGGCACCTCTGTATGGTGCTTATGTGGAAGGTACTATGGCAAGTGATGTGGAAAACACGTGGCTAGAAGATAAGGACGAATCGAGTGCTGACGCATGGCAGTTTTGATGACGTATGGTATGGTGCCACGTGGTCCAGTCATGGGTTGCCCTGTGGCACCCATTCATTGGCTCTTTGGTTGTAAAAATTGTTGGACTCCATGAGGATTGAACCCATGACCTCTGTTCGGGCTAGTGTCTTGCCAGGTTCGGACTAGCCATTCTGCCCATCGTTGGTTCTTATTAGTTATATGGGTTTAAAACTATTTAAGTTTCAAATTATGTATTATGGACGGATGGAAGGGATGGGGCCTATCCCCAACCCCTAGTCGCAATGTTTACCACATGACCCTGTTCCGTAACCATTGGCGTGAAGTTTGGATATGGAATGAGCCCCGAATCCCAGTCATATCACCTTTCCACCATACGACTCAGCCTATGCATAATGGTTAGCACGGATATAAGGGGGGTATCCTCGGTCGGTCGGGCTATCCCTCCGACCAAGGGCTAAAACATCAAGGGCCCAACTAAATAGAGTGTGGAGAGCCAGAGGTGAGGCCACATGCACCATCACCATGCGACCAGGAGTCGAGATACAAGGGGCCAACGCGCCCAGCTTAGCCCGAGTTCACGTGAAGGTACCTAATATGACCAGGGATTTTGGTCATTTTTGGGAGATATTGGGCCCTTTTGTAGGCCAGATCTTGGGGAGAAGTTGGTATATGGTTACCAACTTCAGTTCTATATAAACCAAGGGTTCTTGAAGCCATGGGAAGAGGTTCACAATAGAGTTATGATGAATATTTTCCAAGCCAGAGCCATTTTTATGTAGGGAAGCCATTGAGGAGAACACCTTTGCGAGCCATTTTTGGGAGCTTCGGTCATCTGATTTCAGTGTCGTCAATTTTTTTGGGTTCTAGAGATCTGGTAGAACAAGACCAGATTAGTTTTTAACCTTTTTGGCACTATTGTGATGTAATTTTAAATCTTTGAAAAGAAATAATAAATCCTCACCCACTGAGACAAAGACTCAGAGACATAGGCGAGATTACCGAACTTCGTTATCACATTGGTGTTTATGATTTGTTGATCCTCATGCTTTATTTCAGATCTATATATGTTCATATGGTTGTTATGTTTCTTCTATAATTCTTCTTTCTTCATTCAGCTTCCTAAATGGTAATTTAACACATGCATAATAACTCAACCATTGTCATTTAAAAGATCTCTTCGGATCAAGTGGTATCAGATCTAGTTGATGTTTGGATTTGAGTTTTTCATGATTACTAGGGAAATGCTACATCATGGTGAAGGTAATATTATTGAAGATAATCCATTGATTGGATTGATAAAGAGAACTTCTCAAATCGAGAAGATGGCATCGGAAGAGGGACTTTCTCATGATGAGAAAGAGTTTCGAAAAACTTTCTTCTCCATGTCAGATATGATGAAGGTTTTGTATGAAGATTACTTGGAATGGAAGAGACCAAATCTGGGTGAATCTTCAAAGGGAAAAAGTGAAGAAGGAGAGGATCCTCCTCAAATTCCTCCTTCACCTCCTTATTCTCCTTCTTCTTCAAGTTCAAGTTCTAAATCCATTGCAAAAAAACATTTCCATTTCCATAAACAAGAAATGACTTTACTAAAACTTGATGTTAAATTCGAATTACCCATGTATCATGGTGAAGTTAATGCAGAGAGACTTGACAATTGGGTCAGACAGATGGAGGTTTATTGAAGTGTGCAACAAATCAAGGATGAGGCAACTCAGATCAAGTTGGCATCGCTTAGACTTGCAGGCACAACACTCATCTGGTGGCGAAGAAAGTTGCAAAATGGCACACAACAAGTGGGTAATGTATTTCCATCATGGAAAACTTTTATTTCTGCACCTAGAAAGAAATTATATCATTTGGGTTATAAAGAGAAAGCCTTAATTGAATGGCAATATATTAAACTAAGAAAAGGAAAAATAGTGCAAGAATACACAGATGGATTTCATAAAATGGCATTGATGTTAGATATTCCTTTACATGCCCAAGAAACTCTTATGAAGTATATAGGAGGTTTACCTACACATATTTGAAATATTGTATTCATGTTTGGACCTACTAATATTGATGAGGTTTATGTTCAAGTGACATACATTGAAGCAGGGAAAATAGGGGTTGGTGTATCAAGGGAATCGTCTTCAAGGAAAGAGGACAAAAGGAAGTGGAATGGAAAGAAGGAAAAGAAGCCATCTTACAAGTATTGCAAGAAACAAGGGCATGATGAGGACCATTGTTGGCAATTGCATCTCGAGAAGAGACTGAAGTGGTTCAAAGAAAAGAAAGGGAGGAAAAAAGTTGCAGCAACAACACGACCTACTGATTTGGGATTGGATTCAGGTGACAAATCTAAAGTCTCATTGATTGGTATGACAAGTAAAATTGGTGAAGGATTTGATGGTACAAGTAAATTGTTTCACATAAGGGTCATCATGAGGCACACTAAGGTCAACACATTGATAGATAGTGGATCTCAATCTAACTTAATTTTAGAGGAAGTGGTTAAGAAATTGGAATTAAAAACATAGATGCATTATAATCCTTACACACTTAAATGGATAAGAAACATTCATCAATTGCACATAACAAAGAAGTGCACATTAAAATTTGCAATTTCATCTAATTTTGTGGACGAGGTAACATGTGATGTGGTGCCACTAAGTGAATGTGGAATGGTCTTAGGCAGACCATACTTGTATGATCTTAAAGCAATCTTCTACAGGGAAAAGAATCAATATCATTTAACCAAATCAGGTCAAAAATATGTGGTTCATGCTCATCATTTAAAGGAAAATAAAACTCTTCAAACTATGGAATAATTAATAAAGGAAACTCAATAAATAAACACACCTATAATTGTTTCAAATCAAGTAATTGATCTTAAGCAAGAACATGACATGATTGTAGAATGGAAAATCAATCACACTTTTCTTTGAGACAAGCTAATGTCGTGCAAATATTACAAACATATCATCTCATTTGTAGTCATATTTTGTATTCTATCATTAGTAATGTTGTCAAATGGATGATAGTGGCTTCAGTAAGATCTGACAGGGTACAAATGGTTGACAATATGTTGTCAGTTATCATGATTGTTTTAAAGTTGATCTTGATGAGACATGTGCATATGACAGATTTCAAAGACATAGAAAAAGTTGGGTGGCCTATCCCACACTTGATGACTATTCAATAACCTTTTGGGGACCAAAATGTCTTTAGTGGGGAGGTGTGATCGAGAATTGGATCCAGAAGCTTGATGGGGCTCAGAAAGACCTAAACATAAAAGTTCTCATAATGGATTCAAAACAGATGGGTGTGTAGGCCTCGATATTATTAAACCAATGCAACTTGAACGATCTCAAACGGACGTTGTATGCTCCATATATCGTGATCTTTTCATTTGGCCAAACATGCAAAAAAGTCAATAGTCAATAGGCCAAAAAGCCAATGCTGACGTCATCATGTTGACATGGCAGCGTCTGGAGGTGAGACGTGGAAGTTGGCCATATAGTGATGTGGATAGGTAGGTGGACCAATTAGGGAGTGACATGTGTCACCACTACAAGGTTGACATGTGACACCTTCGTATGATGCTTACATGGCAGGTGACATGGCAGATACGTGGCTGGAAATTAAGGACGAAAAAAATGTTGATGTGTGGAAATTTTGATGATGTATGGTACGGTGCCACGAGGCCCAGTCATGGGTTTCCACGTGACACCCATTCATTGGATCGTTGGTTGCAAAAATTGTTGGACTCCGTGAGGTTTGAACGTGCAACCTCTATTCGGGCTAGTGTCTTGGAAGGATCAGACTAGCCAGTTCGCCCATCGTTGGTTCTTATTAGTTATATGGTTTTGAAACTATTTAAGTTTAAAATTATGTATTATGGACGGATGGAAGGGTTGGGGCCTAGCCCCAGCCTCTAGTCGCAACGTTTACCACATGACCATGTTTTGTAACCACTGGCGTGGAGGTTTGATATGGAATGATCCTCAGATCCCGATCATATCACCTTTCCACCATACTACCCGACCTATGCATAACGGTTAGGGAGAAGATAAGGGGCTTAGTCCCAGTCATTTGGACTAGCCCACTAACCAGGGGATAAACCGTCGAGTGCCCAAGTGAATAGAGTGTGGAGAGCCAGGGGTGAGGCCACATGCACCATCACCATGCGACCAGGAGTCGACATACAAGGGGCCAGCGCGCCCATCTTAGCTCGAGGCCATGTGAAGGTACATAATATGACCAGGGGCTGGACCTCAAGGGGGATGTGCCTTGTATTTGACATAAAGTGGTTTTTAAAACTTTATTATAAAGATTTTTATGATTTTATCAACATATTTGAGGGATTTTGGTCATTTTTGGAGGATATTGGGCCCTTTTTTAGGCCAGATCTTGGGGAGAATTTGGGATATGGTTACCAAATTCAGGTCTATATAAACTAGGGGTTCTCGATGCCATGGGAAGAGGTTCATAAACGAGTTATGTTGAATATTTTCCAAGCCAAAGCCATTTTTATGCAGGGAAGCCATTGAGGAGAGCACCTTTGCGGGCCATTTCTGGGAGCTCCGGTCATTCGATTTCAATGCCATCATTTTTGTTGGGTTCTAGAGATATGGTAGAACAAGAAAAGATCAATTTGTAACCTTTTCGGCACTACTGTGATGTAATTTTAAAGCTTTGAACAAAAATAATAAATCCTCACCCACTAAGACAAAAGCCCGGAGACGTAGGCGAGATTGTCGAACTCTGTTATCAAATTGGTGTTTATGGTTTTTTCATTCTCATGATTTATTTAATATCTGTATATGTTCATATGGTTGTTATGTTTCTTCTATAATTCTTCTTTTTTCATTCAGCTTCCTAAATGGTAATTTAACACATGCATAATAACTCAACCATTGTCATATAAAATATATTTTTGGATCACTTTAGATGAGGAAGATGTTTATGATCCATTAGATGATGAATAATTGGAATAAGGACTCATGTGTTAGTGATTACTTGAGGGATCTGAGGAGCAAGAATTATTTTTAAGTCGAGAAGATGATGAAATTTCAAGAGAAGTTTTTGGTCTTAAAAATAAAATGAATGTTTCCCCCACGGTCAAGAAGAAACCAAACCATCATCAACATTACATGTAATAATTGTCTCTGGGGGAAGAAGTAATAGATCTTCAAAGTCATTTTTCTTGGGTCGAACAATAAATTCTTCCTCTTATATATTACACAAGCAGGGACTGGGAAGTTCTAGGTTTTTCATATTTGGCCGGAATGACAACAGTTAGTGATTACTTGAGGGATCTGAGGAGCAAGAATTATTTTTAAGTCAAGAAGATTATAAAATTTCAAGAGAATTTTTTGGTCTTAAAAATAAAATGAATGTTTCCCCCATGGTCAAGAAGAAACCAAACCATCATCAACATTCCATGTAATAATTGGCTCTGGGGGAAGAAGTAATAGATCTTCAAAGTCATTTTTCTTGGGTCAAACAATAAATTCTTCCTCTTATATATCACACAAGTAGGGACTGGGAAGTTCTAGGTTTTTCATATTTGGTCGGAATGACAACAACACTAGGCATGTTGTTTCCAATTTGAAAGTCAAGAAGATATGGATTAGAAGAAAACTAAACACTTTGAAGATAATTTGAACAAAATTATTCGACTCAAAATAAAGATAAACAAAAAAATTCAAGGAATAAGACTGCAAATAATAAGATTGACTCTAGAATGGGTTTGTCCTTCTTTAAAATTATTTGGTGTCGGACTTTAGAACTACATAGGAATATACAAGTATAAATACAATGGGGAGGAAGAAAACAAGCATTCCTACACATGTCACATTTTTCATCCTTTAAGTCCTTTAGCTCAATCAACACTCTAAAAGTACTAGATCAACCTGCAGATTCAGTACCACTGTCTCAAGAAATATTTGGCAATACGAAGGAGGGAGTCTAAAATAAAAAAAAATAACGAGCAGACTAAAGAGTGCATTGCTGGTGTTTTCATCTGAGTTGATGATGAACACATGGTGTTCGAGAATCCTATTATCAAATTCAAAACCTTCACCGAAGATGACATGTGGAATAACAATATTTTATTAACGAAATTTATATTATTTTAATGAATGGAGGCAGTTCTAGCCCATAGATGCTTCGATTCATTAATTTAAAAATGACCTTAAATACTAGAACTGTCCATCGAATGGGATAAAAGGAGCACCAAATCAGGTTCTAAATTTCAAGAAAATGGTTGGGAATTTAGACGATGTTGGATTGCATAAGGTGGAAGGTCGTCAGGAGGAATGAGAGTGGATTTATTATGGGAGTCCCACAATTAAAAACAAACTAAAGAACAAAATTGGGTTAAAACGATAAGAAACTACAAAAATTTGATCATTAACAAAGGTAAAATGAGGGGGAAAATCAACAAGGTTTTACGGATCATCCAATCGGATCCGAGTTTTGCACTGGTGGGATATTTACGAGATCTTTCATACTTGAAACACAAACAAACGAAGAATAAACAATCAGGGAATAACTTGGGGGTCTGTACTTCGGTTGGCCATCCCACCAAGAGGAAAATCATTCCAGCAATCTACATGATGGAACCCATGCAAATTTCATCGACTCAAGTCTAGTTAGAGCTATCACAAAATTCCTTCTTAGGATTTCGACTAAACGCAAGGGTTAGGAGTGAAACTACAATTTCGTTTTGGTATTTGGTTAAATAAATAATGTAAAATTTAAATTCTGATAAGTAACTCATTGCATCGACTAAGATTTTGTACTTCGTTTATATAACAATACCAACAATTAATCAATCCAACATCTAATACTCAATACACATAGAAAAACGAATCAGCGAATAAATTTCTGGCAATCTCTATGGGTAACCCACACAACAATGAACCAGGTAGAATTTTGAGAGATTGGTAACAAATGGAAGGACAATTAACAAGGGAAATACAATATACATCGTTCAAAATATCCATGGCAACAAAATTATAGAAATTTACCTCTCGGTTACACATTAACCCATCAAGGGCTTGTAAATCCAATACCAATATTAAAACACAATTTATGATAGTTTCTAGAACTATATATACAATTATAAATCTAAATAAGATTATCGTAACCGACGACAAGGAATCAAAGATGTTCTTCAATGGTGGTTCTCTTTCCGACCTCCTGATTGCTAACCGTAGAGACTTCACTGATACCTCCCATCCAATGCTATGGGTACTCTTCTTCCCCCTTAGTCGCTCGAGCCACAAAGGGGCCACGCACACAAAACCCGAAATCCTCTAGCTCCAAGCTTTACTTGCAAGGTAGAGCCACCACTCTCTCTCAAGTTGGGTGTCCTAACTCTCACAAGTAAAACCAGTCAAAAATAATTCAACAGCATAGCTTTACCAATAACGAGTGTCATCCCTTTCCCATCTTGACCATTTTCTTTATATGAATTCTCTCACTGGCCCATCCCCACTTTCACATATAATTCCATATTTTATTTTAATTAAAAGTCAATTTCCCTCTCATTTCCCAATTGCGCTCCTTAAATCACTCTTAGTCATCTCTTTATTCCCCATATTCCCATTTAATGGTTGATGCCTTACTCATCTGAGTTGATTTAAAAGAGGAGTCTTCTTCTAGTTAAACTAGTGGTAGCTAGACTCTAGATACCACTCTATGCGTACACATATTATCTCATCTTTATTCCTTTCTTATCTTAATTTCCAATTGGTATTTTCTTGCACACATGTGTATTAAATAAAATCTTTAGGTTTATTTTATTTTACTTAATTCTTAAATTGATTTACCTCATTCCTTTTTAATTTAGTTAATAATTTAGTTTAGTATCCTTACAAGAACTTAGACATAGGCTTCATTTTTTTTAATAGGCTTAGACATTCATTTGGGATTTACAATTAATAATTTCATTCTTTAATTAATTATTAAATCTGGCAAGGCCTAAATGTTTTTCAAGGTTTAATTATTCTCTTAAGGTTTTCTAGGCCACCTAGATTCATTGACTCAAGTTTTATTTATGCAACGTGCCCTTCAAGATGCACTTCGTGCTCCAAGGGTGCCACTTTCCCTTGACTAGTTTTGGTAGTTTTCAAACCCTCGAAGTCATCATTCCATTCGGGAAACCTTGTGAGAGACTAAGGGCTTCTAAGGAATAAGAACTTTGTCTTATTGCGTGCTCCTTAGAATCTTCATGAGCGATTGTTTCAGTCTGCCCTCATGACATCACAGACCTATCAAACTAGGTAATCACTAACCTACAATTTGAGCCACGGTGGGAGTGCTAGTAGGCTGTGAAAGGGACGTTACCACACCTCTCCCTCAATATTTGGTTTATGGGCATGGCCCCTTTACTCTTTATGTGAGTCATATTAGCAAGAATTCGTCAGCCTGCATCCATCAACAAAGCATTGTCAATGATCCATGTATAAAATCATACTATAATTGATCATATGTTACATATGTATAAATGAAATACTCAAACGGATACAATCCACTCCCTGAATCAATCCAGAGTCCAAGGAGGTTCATTGATTCCACCGACATCCACAATTTGTCAAGTGTCCTGCACACTCAGAGAAAAATCGTCAATAGAATATGTCAATACATATATTTCAAATAAAATTAAATCACAACCATCAAAATCATCATAAAAATCCATAATCGAAACAAATATCCATGTACTATAACCGGATCACTTGCATGCAAATGTCCTCAAAAAATAAGTCGATAATATGTGCTCGCAAGAGTAAGATGTTACATACACCCCCTCTTGTTTTAAACTTCATCCCGAAGTTGTACAATATATAAAATGTAGTAATAAAAGTATCTGACAAGATATATCTGTATAATCTATCAAATAAGTAAGGAAATTGCTAACGCATATCATATGTGTCCTCCCATGTAGCCGAGTGTGGACTATAATTTTCCCATTCGACCTTGACATGATCAACTATTCGACGTCGTAGTTGTCGAATACGATGGTCCAGAATGTGGATTGGCTCCGCCGTGAGTGCACCCTTCTCTCACACCTACAATGAACTCATGGCAATCCCATGTGTAGGATCACTAACATAATGTCTCAAAACATATACATGAAAAAAATCATGCATACGCCTCAAAGAATCAGGAAAGGCTAGTCGATAAGCCATGGGTCCTTTCTTTTCCAAAACTTCGAAAGGTCCCACAAAACTAGGAGAGATTTTAGCACCCTTTCCAAACTTGATCGAACTCTTGTCCAGTTTCACACGCAAGAAAACTCGGTCACCAAATTCATAATTACAGTCAACGCGATGAGCATCAGCATAACTCTTCTACCAATCATGTGTTTCTTTAATCCTTTGTCTTATCATTTGCATTTGTTCTTCCATTTCTTGGATCACTTCCAGTCTCACCAGGACCATCTTCTCAAGTCGATCCCAACTCAATGGTGTCTAACACTATCGCCCGTATAGAAACTCAAATGATTCCATATTAATGGTACTTTGCTAGTTGTTGTTGTATGAAAACTCTACTAGTGGCAAGAACTCTTCCCAACGTTTATATTGGTCCATTACATACATACGAAACATATCTTCCAAAATTTGGTTCATTTGTTCTGACTTCCCATATGTCTCAAGGTGATACGTTGTACTAAAGTTCAGTTGTGTTCCCAAAGTCTCTTGGAAACTGGTCCAAAATCATTCTATAAACACTAATCCTCGATCGGATATGATCCTTCTTAGTAACCAATGTAATCTCACAATATCGCTGACAAAAACTCTAGATATTTCTGGAGCCTTATACATCGTACATATAAGAATAAAAAGTGCATTATTCATCATAGTGTTAACTACCACGAAAATTGAGTCGTGACTTCCTGTCGTTAGTGGCAATCCAACTATAAAGTCCATCGAAATGACCTGCCATTTCGATTATGGAATAACGTGTGATTGTAGTAACCCTGCTAAATGTCTATGTTCAGCTTTCGCTTACTAACATTTTATACATCTCACCACGTGATTAACTATGTCGGCTTTCATTCCTTTCTAGAAGACTAAAGGCTTAAGATTTGCCTTCATCTTCGTGACTCCTGGATGAGCCATGTACACCGCGTGATGCACTTCACTTAAGATCAAATATTTTAATTTGTCGTTAGGAGGTACGTAAATTCTATTGTTATATATCAACAATCCATCATTGTCCTATGTATATCATTCAAACTTTGGTGCCATCATGGTATATTGTCCAATATTTTATTTAACTTCCTCATACTAGTCATCATCTCTTTGTAATGCTAGAATATTTTCTCAAATATTTGTCTTAAGAGGTATTATTGAGAATATGAGTGTTCTTTGACTCAAGGCATCTTCCACTATGCTTATCATACCTTTTATGTAACTAATCTCGAAGTCGTATTCGCTAAGTAATTCTGACCAACATTGTTGTCATGCATTCAAGTCACTCTTCATAAATATGTGTTGCAATCCACAATGATCTTTCTTTAGTTTGAATTTTCCGTCCAATCAGATAGTGTATCCAAACTCTCAAGGCATATACAATTTCCAATAACTCCAAGTCATGTGTTGCATAGTTCTCCTCATGCTTTCTCAATTTCCTTGAAATGTAATCAATCAGCTGACAGTCTTGCATCAAAATTCCACCTAAACCTTCCTTGGATGCGTCTGTGCATACCAATAATTCCTTGTCCATGTCGGAAACTTTCAGTATCGATGTCTTCATTACCAACTCCTTGAGCCTTTGAAATGCTTCTACACATTTCTCTCTCCATATAAACTTCTTGTTTTTCTTTTTCAATTTCGTGATCAGATTTTTTATCTTCGAAAAACCTTCGATGAATTGTCGGTAATATCCTGCTAAACCCATAAAGTTACATACTTCTTGTACATTTTTTGGCATAGGAAATTCCATAATAGACTTTACTTTTGTTGGATCCACAACGATACCTTCACTATATATAACATGCCATAAGTAGTGAATCTCTGATTGGTAAAAAGAACATTTCGACAATTTCCCTTATAATTTGTTTTCTCCTAAATACTATAGTACCAAGATTAAATGTTCATCATGTTCTTTTGTCATCCAAGAATATATCAGAATGTCATCAATCAATACTTGAGCAAACGTGTCCAAGTATTCATGAAACACGACATTCATCAAACTCATGAATACCCCTGGGGCGTTTTTCAATCCAAACAGTAAAATGGTAAACTCATAGTGTTTGAACCTCTTCTTGAATGTGGTCTTAGTAATATCTTCCTCTTTAATTCGTAACTGGTGAAATCCTGATCTAAGGTAAATATTTGAAAACATTGTCGCGCCTCTCATCTGATCAAACAAATCATCTATTCTTGGCAACAAATACTAGTTCTTGACCATCACCTTGTTCAATTAATGGTAGTCAATACACAGTCTCCAGGACCCATCCTTCTTTCTTATGAAAATAACAGGCGCACGCCAAGGTTACACACTTGGATGTATAAGTCCCAAGTCCAACAACTCCTTCAATTTCATTTTCAACTCATGTAACTCAGGAATTGACATCCGATAAGGCATTCTTGCTATCGGTTCAGTTCCAGGTTTCAAGTTAATTGTAAACTCCAACTCTCTTTTGGGAGGAAAATTGGGTAACTCTTCTGGAAACACGTCTGCAAACTCTCGTACTATTGGAAGGTTTTCTAATCCTTCTACCTCACCTTTTTCGTTTAGCACTAAGATTGCATATAACTTACATCCTTTGTGCATGCTCTTTTGTAGCTATAGGGAAGAAATGAATCTCAAGGGCACTCCCTAGTTTCTTCCTACAATCACTCTTCTCTATCCCACATCATCTGTCAAACTTAATTGTTTCATCTTACAGTTGAGTATCGCATCATGCAATTCCAACCAGTCCATACCGATCACTATGTCATAATATCCTAAGATCGTGACATACAGGTTGGCCTTCGTTAAAAATCTCCCAAGTTAATGCTACAATCCATAATCCTTCCTCCAACCTTTTGTTTGGCACCGAAAACCAATTCTATGTATCTTCACTCATCCTACTCAATTTCCTTTACCTTAATTCCTTTTAGCACTGCACTAGAAATAAAACTCTTTGTATCACCTGGATTTATCAAAATGCTAAAAGTTTGATTGTCAATCATACCTGATGTCTTGAGAAAAGTGGACTGGCACTCGGCCTGGCTGTTATTCACCATTGCAGGAATCCTATGGGCCTTGCCCAAATCTCCCATTGTAGTGGGTTTTTCTAATCTGGCCACCATGGCCTTTTCAATAGGATATTCTCCCTCGTAATGTGGCTCTACACATGTCCAACATCCTGTCTTTGGTCCATTACTCCTGGTCCCTGAAGTAGAAATTGTTGGCCTTTAAGCCTGAGATCCTAGTCTATTATGTTGAACAGTCCTAAACTACTGCTACTGCGGGAGACATTATTGTTGATGTGGTGGTCCTTTGCAGGGAGTACTTTATTGAGGACTCAGTCATCATGGTGTCGTGAAAATGGGTCCTATAGAAATATCTCGATACCCTAATATATGTTTGGATGGTGTCTAATGTTACTGTTCTCCCAAGGTCATCCATCCAGTTGGTCTTGAAGGAGTCTTGCCCCGACCCCTGTTGGTCAACTCTTCCTCAGTTATGAGGGCCTTCTGGACTGCTTCGTGTAATGTCTAAGGCATTAGGATCCCCACCTTTGCACGAATGTTCAAGTTAAGTCTCAACACAAACTTGTTGACCTTCAGCTTCTCCATGTTCAGATATGGGGCATATCAAAGTAGCTCCATAAACCTGGACTCATACTCCGACACCATACGACCACCCTGTCGTAAGGCGTTGAACTCATTTATATGGCACTCAATGAATTCCTCTGACAAATACCTCTCCCGAAATCTCTCCTTGAACAGTTCCCATGACATGTCTTCAACGACCATGTTTAGTTGAGGGAGGAGCGTCTTCCACCATAGAAGAGAGCTCCCCTTCAGCTGAAAGACCGCCATGTGGACCTTCATGTTGGATGTGTATTCACAAAGTGAAAATCACATCGTCATGTTCTACAACCATGCCTCAGCAACTGAGCCGTTCGTGGCACCCATGAAGTCGAGAATCTTCTCCTTCTCGGGTTCTCTGTGAATGCTACCACTACTAGTTGGAGCACGTTGTGAACCCTCATTGGGTATAGGTGCCCAATCCTCATCTCTATTTAGTTGGTTAATCAAAGCCTCTGACATCCTTTGAAAGGACCTCATCAAAACAACCACATCCCCCACAAAAACCTTCTCCTGCCCATTGACTTGTTCTTCTCCTTGGGGGTTACACCCGTCTGGCATGGATGCTACTAGAGGTGTCGCACCTCTTCCCCTAACACCACATTGTCTACCTTCATGGTTTCCTCTAACCATGATTACCTATAGGGAAAAATTTCAATTTAATTAGTGATAAGTTAGTAATCAAGTGTTTAATATAGTGGAAGGCGTAATGATTCAAATTCGCAAGGTTGAACACACTCTGATATCATATGTAACGACCCCTCCATTACGACAACAATTATCGGTTACAAAAAAAGGTAAATATATTTATTTTTCTGCATTAGGAAATTAAAACATCGCCACATAATGAATAGAAACACCATTGACACATCATCCTAATTAATAACGACACATAATCAATGCATTAGCATAATTAATAGAGACACATAATCAATGCTTTACATAATTAATAACAACACAATCAATCACACCATTGTAATTAATAATGACACATAAAAGACGCATTGCCATAATTAATAGTGACACATAATCAACACACTACGATCAACTGAAGCAACATCCATCACTAATATTTAATCAACATATCGAGGGATGATTTTAGGGGCTAAATTTCGCTCATGGGCTAATTTTCCATGGTTTTTCCAAAAATGAGATTCGCTATTTTAAAAATGATTCGCCCAAATTCTATAGGATAAAATTATTTTACCTTAAAAATCGCCAAAATTTTATANAATTATTTTACCTTAAAAATCGCCAAAATTTTATAAAAACTATATAAAATCCTTAGAAATTTGAATAATTTTACAAAAATATCGCCAATCATTTATAGTTGGCATATGAAGGATTAGTAAGATTCGCCAAGGTTTCTACATTTAAAAATAAATTTCCATCCTTAAAATCATCCCTGAACATATCTCAAGTGATGATATAAGGAAACTACCCGGCCAACCTATCATGCATGGTTAGGAACCCCAAGACACATAATCAATGCTCAAGTCCAAAATTCATTCGATTGATTTTGACTACTTAGGGTCTCAGGACTGGCAACTGTTCTGAGGAACAAGGAGGTATATAATCCCAAACCCAACTTCTATCCTAAACATCTTCACTAATTTCTAATAGTAAGGCATGGAATCACACGTGATTAATCTAGTCAATAATAACATGTAAAAAATTACACTTCATCTACGCAAGGAGGGAAAATGACAATAGTTTAATGACTGCATCATTTCTATGTTATTTTAGAACTTTTAACTAGTAGTGCAACACAATAACAAGTATCATAAACATGTACCCCTTTTCATGGATGTGCAAGGATAATCTACTTTACTTAATCAACATTCAAGCAACAAATAAGTGCAAATAGGTACAAGGATAATTCATAAGGTTAGATAAGAATCGCATGAGTATAAATACAATCTTGTAACTTCCTTTGTTAAAACATAAGTCCTTAAACACATTAAACCACAATTTGATCATTATACAGTCTTGCAATCTAATAAATAAATGACAATTAGTAATGAATATGATTAATTAATAATATCCATCTTACTCAACTTTAACCCTTACACCTAGACCAAATACAAGCTACCTTAGTACGCAAATAAATCCATTAACATGGAGATATAGTAATTCAAGATCTTTCTCCCTCATTTAATTCCAACAAGATTTGTTCTAAATTCAGAACCCTTGTAACACCTTTTAAAGGTTCCCTTCAATTCTACTAGGTTAGTGTGGTGAAAAATCTTACTAAGGGGAAAATATAAATATGTGTACACCTTAACAACAAATATTATGTCCAAATCTAACTTTATGCGTAACATAAAATAAAAGCAATACAATAATTGGATTATTCGTATTAACTAATGAGATACTATACATGATCAATTCCATCAAATATAAAATCCCAGTACATTGCAATATGTAACTATCAGTTATAAGTTTTCCTAAGGAACCCTCCACTATATAATTGTAAGGAATTAAAACCCTTTTCGTCTTCCATGAGATCACTCAAAGACATTCTTTGTTATGACTCTCCTAAGAACCCAAGAAGACCGACTAAAATTATGAATTAAAAGTGTCACCTATTGCTTCCATAAGGGAATTTTTATGATGAAATTTTAGACGAGGAAGATGTTTATGAGTCATTATATGAAGAATAATTGGAAGAAGGACTCGTGTGTTAGTGAGTACTTGAGGGATCTAGGGAGAAAGAAGTATTTTTAAGTCTAGAAGATAATGAAATTTCAAGAGAAATTTTTTATCTTAAAAATAAAATGAATGTTTCCTCCACTGTCAAGAAGAAACCCAACCATCATCAACATTCCATGAAATAATTGTGTCTGGGAAAGAAGTAATAGCTCTTCAAATTCATCTTTCTTGCGTCGAGCAACAAATTCTTCCTTATAGATATCACAGAAGCAAGGACAGGAAAGTTCTAGGTTTTTCATATTTTGTCGGGATGATAGCAACAGTGGGCATGTCATTTTCAATCTGAAAGTCAAGAAGATATGGATCAAAAGGAAATTAAACACTTTGCAGATAATTTGAACAAAATTTTCCGACTCAAAATAAATCTAAACGGAAAAATTCATGGAATAAGACTGTAAATAATAAGATCGACTCTAGCATGGGTCCGTCCTTGTTTAAAATTATTCAGCACAACTAGATAGGACTCTACAATTAGAAATATAATGGGGACGGAGAAAACAAGCATTCCTACAACATGTCACATTTTGCATCCTTTAAGTCCTTTAGCTCAATCAATACTCTAAAAGAACTAGATCAACCTGCAGATTGAGAGCCGCTGTCTCAAGAAATATTTGGCAATACGAAGGAGGGAATCTGAAATTAAAAAAAAATTGACCAGACTAAAGAGTGCAATGCTGGTGTTTTCATCCAAGTTGATGGTGAACACATGATGTTAAGGAATCATGTTATTAGAGTCAAAACCTTCATATGACATGTGGAATAAAAAAAAAACCTTAACTAAATTTATTACGCCGAAAGACGTACACCTATTGACAATGGGCACATTTAATAGGTTTTTAGTTCTTAATACGTTTTTTATGGACGAGATTAAATATGCCTAGAATATTCTTAGTCGTCACAATAAATGAATGGCTCTGATTT